>SNQJ01S0000909.1:178001-224686 GCA_010110895.2 Picea sitchensis | reverse complement strand
ATATATATATATATATATATATATATATATATATATATATATATATATATATATATATATAACAAAAAGTGTCATAAGTACAGAGGTGGGTGTGAACGCCTCAAAAATAAGGTTAGGTATACATCATTGTGCTTATTCCCTCAAAAAATATACAATGGTTCCCTCGGCACGTAAAATTCTATCCTATCTAATCTCGAGGCCTATTGGCCCTGCCATAGTGAACGACGATGTTGGCTAAACATCGAAAGAGTTGGACCCAAGTCCATGGCACCCCCACTACATGAGGTTGCATAGAAGGCGGGAGATCCTCGATCTCGTCCATGGGTACTGTACGAGTGAGGTTGTGCTCCACCTGTCTCAAAACTCTCTCAGCCTCTTCGGTTGGAGGTCCCCCTACGACTATTGGTTCATCGGCTGCTAGTCCCACCTCTGGTCGAGGACATCGTCGAGTCCTCGCGAAGTCTACTGGGTGCACTGGTCCCACATCTGTACATAATAGATACATGAAATTATTTACTCTAATACACACACAAAAATTATATATATAAAAACAATTAAAAATTAAATAACTTAAAAAAAAAAAAACCATGTTACCTATCTATCCTCATTCCTCTTTGGGAGGCATGGGCATGTCCGGATCCCTAGAAAAGTTGATTCCGGCATAGGGGTAGTCCTCTATCATTGGAATATTCCATGCCCACCAATCAAAAAATGTATCATCAAAGGCCTCTATGGTCCTCCCTCCCCCCTATCGTGGCAGCAATGTTACCCATCTGCATACTACTGGGAAGGAGGCCACATGCCCCCGCACAGTCTCTCTAGGACTCAAGCTGGGAACTCTTGAAGAAGAAGAATGAGAAAATAATAGTGCCAAACCCGAAGTTTTTGTTGTTGCATAGCCGACACTCTGTCAGTTGTCTCTTCATGCATGTGAGCATGGTCATACTCCAGTCAAAGATATGTTCCTCCTGGCACTAAATAGCACAATGCATGTGTGCCCAAGAATCCTAGTGAAGGGACGTAGATCTAGTAATACAATCAATAAGTAAAAATATCACTCTCAGAGACAAACTCATGATCCTTTGAATTGGCACCTGAGAACCTACCTTCTTAGTGTCGGCCTCACAATACATATGAATGTAGTCCTCGATGTTAGAAGGCCCAAGGGGAAAAGTCTGTAGATTGACTGGTTCCCCTCTCCTTGAGAGGCCAATTAGGAAGTATATATCTTCAGTCGTTGGAGTCAATGATTGTCCCTCTATCATAAAGGCCTCTGCATCTGGATTTCAGTAGTCAACCAGGGCATTCAGTAGGCTAGGTTGTGCCCTCATAAATGGAAACTGGAAGAACTTCCATAGACCACATTGTTTCAATGCAGCAATGGAAACAAGATCCTCTTCGACTAGTGCATCAATGTCCCCATGTTCCCTCTCCCTCCAATGGACATACATCATGTTCCATGGCAGATAAAAGGGAGTTACCTCTTGCATTTTAAATTTTTTTCCAAGCTTTTGAGGGTGTACGCGGGTTATTTTGGCCACAGTCGTGTATGTACGCGAGGAAAGTATTTTTTTCCTACGTACATATGCAGGCTGCCCTTGGACAGCCTGCGTACACGCAGGGCCTCTCTTTTTAGGAGAGTGTTCCCCCTCAAAAAAAAAAAAAAATCTTAAATGAAGAATTGAAATGTTAGGGGGGTGAATTTGTACTTACTTGGTCTGAGCAGAAGTTTGTTTCGTTCACTAAAGCTCCCGGAATCAACTTCTTTTGCAAAAGGGATTTTTTTTCCTTTTAGTCAATTTTCAAAATGCAATGGTGAAAATGCACTGTCAGCTTCTATTTATAGACTTTTTTGGCCATTTTTGCCACTATTTTTACCCCCTTTGTCATTTTCCTGGCTTGGAAATCATTTGGTTTCAGTCCTGAGTTTCTTATTGGATTTTATGATGCACTTTTCCTTTTGGTTTGGTAACCTTTTGGGGATGGGTCACTTTAAGTGTCCTTTGGTAAAAGTCGTTTTTTTCCAACTTTTTGCATATAAGTTAGGATTTCACCTCCACTTTCTACATCTCGTTGTATTTTCCGCTTTTCCATAGTAATTGATCCCACCAAAGTGCGACACAGAACCTTCATTGTTTCTCTAGAAGTGTCGTAATTAGGTGGTAAAGTCTACCTTTACATGGATGCCCTAGGTAGATCCTTGTTGCATTTTGGCTTCCATGATGTCTGTAATGACTATAGGCTCGGGATTCCTTGTTAGTCCTATCATGATTATGAGTTTGAGCCTCATTCATATTATGCCCCATCATTCTTTGCCTCACCCTCGGGACTCCCAAAATGAGCACGCTTTGTTTTCTTTCAATATCGCTTTGAAATACGAAAGCAACATCCGACGAGACTGCATTTATGCTTTTCGATCTTGTCTAGATTAACTAAGAAAAGTAGATCTATGGAGTCTTCTTTAAGCCCTCTTCAGACTCTCTAAACATGAAAATATTGTCGAGCGATCTTGTTGCCCTTCACGCTCACCAAACTAAAATTTGAAGGCACGTCTGTGCGATGGTAGTTTACCCCTTTTTCGGTCCGGATGGTCAATTTTACGAATAAAGGTATGCTCTAGGAATTGTGGTTCGCTAGAAGAGTATTCTTAGGTGTAATTTTAACCCTTTTTCGGGCTTGATGGACTAAATTTTCGAAAAATGAACATTCTCCTTGGTTTTGGTTTATCACCTTTTTCAGGCCTTAGAGATTACTTACGAAAAAGGAATCCCCATGGAGTCCATAGTTAAGCTCTTTTAGACTCCCTAAAATTGAAAAGATCGTCGAGTGACCTTGTTCCTTCACACTCGTTAAAATTGGTCCAGAAGAACATCCACTAGCATGAGTTTACCCCTTTTCTAGCCTGTAGATTATTGCGGAAAAAGGTACGCCTCGGGAAATTCATCTCGTCAGGAGAGTTATCCTCGGTGACTTTTAAAAAATTTCGTGCTAAGGGGACTAAATTCAGAAAAAGGTTGTGAGTCCATAGTTAAGATATTTTAAGACTCCTTAAAATTGAAAAGATTGTCAAGTGATCTTGTCTTTGTCACACTCGTTAAAATGGTTTTGAATAGACGTCTTTTCAGTGCAAGTCTACCCCTTTTTCGAACCGACTAGACTATCTCTGAAAAAGGTACTCCCTGGAGTCTTCTTTTACATTTTTTCTGACTCTCTAGATGTGAAAAAACTATCGAGCTTACCTTCTCTGGGCTTGTTAAAATTACATTGAAGGGGGTTTCATTGTGTCTTTCTAATCGCATTTGCACCTCTGCATCTTTGGCCTAATGTCGGCTCCATGTTTCTCTCCACTGAACCTTTAAAGCATGCCTTATAAGCAAGCCTTATCTCACTTTGCCTCTATGAATTGACACCTTGACCCGTGGAGGAATTTTCCCCGAGTGTCCTTTTCCTGCACATGTCTCCTTGCTCCAAGTGTTAGTGTGTTCCTTGCGCCTGGAACTAGTATGCTTTCCTGGAACTAGTATGCTTTCTTGTGACACTCGTTCCTCCTTTGTAACGTAGCATTCTTTTATTCTTTTTCAAGCTCTTTAAAAAATTGAAAAAGACAAAAAAATCAAATATCCCAAAAAGAGGGGACGAGAAATATGTATTCTTTTTTGGTAGCACAAAAATTCACACTTGGACAAAGAACATCCTCGCGTTTTTTCATCAAGCATTGGGATCTAGTATGACCTTAGGAATTTGTTCTCGCTACATAGAGTTGTGTCCTCCTTCGTTTGGTTAGTCTTCCAAACACATGGAGAGTTTTCTTTGCCTCTTGCGTCGTGAACTTATATCATTGTCATGATGCCTGATTCTGATCATATTTCATTCTTTTTTCCAAGGGAATTTTCACCCAACATGAGACGACCTTTCTGCAGTTTGTCTCTTGACCTCATGAGTCGGCCATCCTAAGCGTCTAGTCAAGTCCTAATTCAAAATTGACGAAGTTATCTGCCTAATCATCGAGATCCTCTTGTCTTTTCCCGACAAGCCGTGAGAGACCTCAGGGTAGTGATTTGTGCACTCCTATCATACTCCTACCTGTGTTTTGAATATATTTAAGTTGTTTCTCGAGATATGAAGACCTCATCTCCAACCATCGAGCATTGTTGGCTTCTTGAAGATGGATACTATATTTGTATATATTTGATTTTGAAATTTAGATATGTTGTGTATTTTCTACACTTTATATAGTTATATGACATGGATATGTAGTGTATTTGATTGGAAGACATTATTTATTTGATCCTGAGCATGGGTATGCCCGCCTCGGAGAGACAATTGTTATTTTGCAGATGGCACCTCCCGAACTCTGGTCCTGGGCTCACTCGATTTCATACACTGGTAAAGATATTGTAATGTTTTTCGACCATCAAATTCTCTTCTGACCTCACACATTAGGGGGAATTTTTTATAACTCTAAATTTCTCTACACATGCATACATGGCCTTGGCCCTCTTACTTGCATTTTTTTCCAAAGCATTGTTGACTAGCTCTTCTTAAAAAAATAATTTTTAGAAGATGTACACGCCCTGCACCATTACTGCCCACATACATATGCTTGTTGCACCACTACATCTCACGTACATACACATGTTGCACCATTACAACCCACGTATACTTGCAAAAGTTGAAAAAAATAAAAAGTTGCAAGGAATTCATTGAAATTGGCAGGCTATTGGTAGTTTCCCAACTAATCCACCCGCTATAGCCCATCACCCAACCGAATAACCATCATTTTGTCATATAAAATTAGGTTTCAGGGTCTCATTTCACATCTAAGCATAAGAACAATGAAACTCTGTCTGATTTCACTTCCCCTCATTGCCCAAGATATTGTTTCCTTTTGTGAGAAATTGCCTCAACATTCCCTCATTAGCCCCTTCTTCCTTCATTTAACCCATTCACTTCCCAAGAAGAGATCATAAGGTTGAGAGGAGAAGTTCATATAAGGTGCACATGGAGCTTGGCGAAGAGGAGCCCGAACCAGGTTCGCGGAACGGTGGCCGACTTAGATTGTAAAGGTATAATCTTCATGTTATTAATAAAATAATTACATTTTCCTGTCCCAAATGATGGTGTCTTGAATACTTTTATTGATTTATGCTTGAGATTATAACATATAACCCTAACTCATATATGGAATAGCATTCTTGTAGTTTTATGTTTTTCAATCTTTGGATGCACATCGGCCTCGGGAGGACGCGTGCAGTCAGCAGAACTTCCAAGCGCAAGGAGGTCATCACAAGACGTGGGATTACAGGTATAGTTACCCGATCTCCTTTTCCTTGATTTATTCATATGAGTTTTAGTATGTTTGGGGTAGTATAGAGAATTAATTGATTTTTAGATGGTTAATTGATCTTCCTACATTATGAACCCTGATGTACTTAAAGGGAGGTTTTTTCCGCTAGCAACAGGTGGTCTCATGTTGTGAAGAAAGATAAGAAAAGCACTATGCATTTGTTTCATGTGACAACTTTGTATTACAGGTTTATTGATGTATTCAATAAGAGAAGGTCATTGTTTCTATTAACCCTAGTTGCAAAGATAATTTCATCAATGTTAACTTGGTTAAGATATTGCAAGTTTCCACAAAGAATCTTCAAATCAAACAAGTTGAAGGTGAAAATGTTCAAATTTTTAAATATTTAAAGATTACAACCGATAAATATGTGTTACATTTAGATTTTTATGTTATATATATGGATGATGTGGATCTTGTTTTGGGATATCTATGGATGGACTCAGTTGGTACAATTAATATTAATGCGCAAAAGAATTTTATGAAGTTGTGGTACAAGAAAAAGAAAATTACATTGCAGTATATTTCTCTTATTAAACATGAAGGGCCCAAGGGGGCACATGAATAAGTACTTCCAAGGAAACAAATTGAAATAACTCATTACAGATCATATGAAGATTCCATGGTTGAATCAGAGGAAGACCATACATAAGCACCTAAAGAAAATCCAAAGGAAGGGCATAAATAGGAAGAAGAATCTACAAAACCACACGTTGAAGAGTTTAAGAAGGAAGAACTGGTAATTAATTTTATTATATATCGTCACCCCCACCACATGGAAAGAAAACAATTATCGAGGGAAGGGAATGAGCGCAACAAACTTACTATGGATCAATAGGGAACCAGAGAGGAAACCAGTATGGAGGCACATGGAGGACTAAACGCAATGCATGGAGATATCATAGCAGTGTAATGAAGACATGGATCCCAAGAAGAAACCATAATCAAGATCAAGGAAAGGCCACAAGTGTACCCCATGTCCACATTCACTAGGATAGATGGATGCTTGTGCATGGTACTAGTTGACTACATTTTTAGTAGGTCATATTATATGGCTTCTTCCCATGTTTCGAGGATGAGACATGCCAAGGGGGTGGAATGTGATATACTTAGGGAGGATAATATGGGGTAATATGGTGCACCTAGGGAGATACCTAAGGGGATAATAAAGTAATGTAGCCATAATATTGGAATAGGCCCACTATGTAATTAAAAGGAAATATTATGATAATAAGGGGTAGTTAGCATAATATCCTTAGGAAGGAGTATTGTGAACAAGTAATCAAGCACAATGGAGTATCGACATCAAATGCCAGGAACGAGGTAGGTTGATCTTTCCATGCATTTACTAAGAAAAGGGGATTTAAATCTAGGGATGAAGGTAGAAAGTAATTTCTCTTCGGTCATATATGCATGCAAAGTCTAAACTCTATTTGCTAGTCCGTAGGGATATTTTCCCCACAACAGAATTGGCGACCGTACTGGGGAGACTCTCTATGGTTCCTGGAATTTTATTTAGTTTTTGGGTAGTTTTAAAGACTAGTTTTTATTGCCTGTTTTTTCTTTTAATGTATGTAAGGTCTGAGCTAGCAGAGAGTCTGGTTTTCCATACCATCTTTCTCTGATTTTATTGACTATGTTTGTCGAGACCCACAGAGTTACATGCGGCCTGCATAAGGTCTGCACGCGTGTGACCGCGCCCTACTCTCTTACAGCCCGCGTGTGAACGCTAGCTGAAGAGGTAGCAATATCGTGTAGAGTTCAGAGAACTTCAAAGGCGGTCATCCTCGTCCCTGTCAAAATCACACATTCTCAGGGGGTTTTCTGAAATTCTGTTTGAGTCTTGGTTTGCTAGCAGTCCTATCTCAGATTGTTTTTTCCTTATCCTTTTTTCCTTCCATCATTTTTTTTTTTTTTTTTTAGTCAAAAAGAGTGTCCAAGCCTTCAAGGGATCCTGGTTATCAATATCAGTGGTCTCTTCCTGGTTTGGTCTGTCTGTTTTCATTTTTTCTTGGAATTTAGATATACACGCAGCATGTACAAGGTCAGCCCGCATGTACACGCCCTCTGTCTCTATCCAAAGCGCGTTCGCACATGTGTTGTTTGAGTAACAGTCGCGTGCTTGTGCAGGATACTTTTTGTTAAGGTTAAGGCAGTCATCCTTTCCCTTGATAAGAATTATTCCTCTCAGGTGTTTGAATCTCTGTGTGAGTAGTCAGTAGCTTAGGATTAATCTTACCCTTAGCCTGCTTTTTCTCAGTTAAAAATAAAAGAATTTTTAAGGTTTTTAGACAAGTGTGAGAGTCATTGTTTTTAAAAAAAATTGCTAGTCTGTGATTTTTGACCTGATTCTTTGTGATCTGTGATTAGGCCAGAGTTGTTTTTCTTGGTTTTTGCTTGTCGGTATTTTTCCTTTCTTGCTTTACTAGCATTTAAATAAAATAAAAAAATCTCTTTTCATTTTCTTGTTTGGTTGAAGAGTGTGTTTCTGCATTATTAGCCAGGGAAAAGTCGTTTATTTCATAAGTTTTTGCAGTTCACTTAGATCATAAGTAGCTCATATTCGAGTGAAATTCCTTTGATTTTGTTGTCCAAAATCTTAGAAAAGTTAAAAAAATATTTCTTTTGAAAAGTTGTTGAAATTTTGCATTCAGTAAAAGTTTTGTTTCCAGCTTTTTTATTCATTTTTTTCTTTCGTCTTTTACACATGATCATTTTCACATTCATAACCCTTGACATAAGACAAAGCCATAAAATTAACGCTAAATTTAAAATCTACTAGACTTTTATGTTTGTAGGGTTCACCAACTAGTTCAGGACTAAGGCCTTAGATTAGGTTGGAGAGGAAACTCTTCAAGGCCATTTAAAATCAAACATTGGAGTCTGAGTTAGGGAGTGTTTAAGTCCAGTGTCATGAAAGTTATCCGGGACCCCCCTCTAACACAGGGGATAAACACGAGGTCACGTGCGGAAAGGTGGCGGATATAAACCCTCCAAAGCTGGACCAATCGTAGTGGAGAACACATATAGAGGACTTGTTTTGGGATTTCGTCGTTTGCATTTGCCACGGGGCTTTGTGGGTCTCGAATCCGTTCGACGTCCTCAGTTGTCTTTCGGACCATTTTCTCTCGATACACTTGACATGTTTCAGGCTTGATACCCTGCTCATTGTGATCTACCCGACTTTCAACTGTACCCGCCTGGTGACTATTCATGCGCTGGCAACCTAGTTGCCAATATTTTTTAGGAACATACACAGGTGACTGTGGGGGTATACCGCAGAACCTAGGATAGACATCGAGCCATGCTTTGCAGAGTATACCCAGAGTGTGCTTCCATGTTCGAGTTGCACTTGCATCGGTAAGTTGTTGTAGTGTTGGTTGTTGTAACTGTTCTTCCAATTAATTTAGTGTTTGCCTGTCTTATCTTCTAGGGACTTTTTTTAGTGTGTGCTACTTTTGAACGTTTAGACTACCTTAGAGTGTCTTCGATATTCTCACACAGTGGAGGATCCCGAGCTCCACCGGTCACGAAGGCTTCTTATCCTGTCGTCGGTTACACTGGAGCCACCCCCGCCACCATTAAGGCGAAAGCTAGACCAACAAGGGTCTTTTGAAGCGACCAAGTTACAAACCATTGTGCCCGACCAACCCCCGGAGGAATCGACCATTTTGTACCTTGAAGCAACTGCTCTTAGCCCGGTTGAAACCCCAACCACTGATTTCTTGGCAGCTTTCATTGTACCAATTCAATTTTATGAGTGCCAGATAGTGTTGCACACAGCAATGGAAACAAATGTTGTTACTCCTTCTGGGAATTCTTCCATTCCCACTACGGTTGTCACCACAAGAGAGATTTCACCTCCTAACCCAGCATCGTCGGTCCGAGCCACCATGGTCTCAACCGCAACTACTTCGCACAGTGGTCTGATCCCATCTTTGGCAGCGGCCACAACCCCTTTCACACCAAGTGCGACAGGCCCTCCGTTCTCATACGGGATGCCTAGTTCGGGTACAAGTCCTGTACTTTCCTACTCCACTTTACAGACTTTGGGTCTAGGGGAAAGGAGCTCTAGCGCTCCTCTGCAAGGTCACATGGAGGGCACTCATGCTCCTTTTAAAGCTTTCCCTTACGGAGGAGGTCATATCCCTCCTTCATCCCCTTCACTCGGTGGCTCGCATCAGCAATTCGTCGAGCAACCTACACACAATAGTTTATTTGGAGCAGAGAGTCAAGGACCACCTTCGCATAGTATGTCGGTTGGTTCGACACTATTTTCTTTGAATGGAACATTTGGTAACAACACCTTCTCGTCACTCAATTTCCCTATTGGGGGCAACCCCATTTTTGGACAATCTACTCCTATGCAGGGTACTAATCCTGCACAGGGGGAAAACCTAGCAGGACCTTGGAATTCAGGGCAAGGACCTTGAAAAACTAGACAGAGAGTTGGACCACATGCCGATGGTATTGTTAGTTCAATACAAACAAAGCCCGCTGAGCAATTGACGAAGCAATTGCAGCAGTTATCTATACAACACACAGCGGCCAGCCAAACTACTGCTTTGGCTGCTCCCTCTACCAAAACGTTGGAAGTACACACAGTGTAGTCGACTAACCCCAAGGCCACCCAGCATCCTGAAGGGAAGGAAAAACAACGAAAGAAGGGTAAGGGGGAAAAAAAACCCAACGATACTACTGGCGGAGACAACACTAAAAAATGGAAGGCGAGGTATCCATGCAACTTATGCGCGGAAGACCACCCGAACCATCTATGTCCTCGACTTGCAAAGGCCCAAAAATTTGTCACGCAACAACAACAGGAAGTGTTGACTAATCCATTTCAACATGGGCAAAATCTAACTCAAGCCTCTACAAGCATGGAAGGGGGCAGCCAAGAAATCTTCCCGCCTCCAAACAACCCCGCATCCACGAACGTATATATGGTGAAGGGTGATGCTTTTATATCGACTAGAGTGCATGACTATAGTAAACAAAGCACTTCTAAGAAGGGTAAAGAAGCTGAACTCCCATCTCTTACTCTACAAATTGAGAAGACGTTGGGAGAAACAATGACATGCATTCCCAAAGGTGCATTCAAAAAAGCTTCTCATAACCCAAATGCAAGGGCTGCCCAGAACTACTCTGTGGTGGAAGATTTATCACAAACCCCTTGCGCGATGTCCGCTTTGGAGGTCCTCCAAAGCTGCCCTTCTCAAAGGAAAGCCTTGTTAACCACTTTAGGATCTACCAAGACTTGTAATCTGGGTACAATCATGTTGGATACAACCGACTTAAAACCTCATCTTCCTTACCACATAGCATTTCAGATAGTAGTGGCTTATCCCACGAAAACTTTTACTCATAATATTTTTCGCACGGTGGTTGATGAGGGTGCCTCGACATGCATTATGTTGTTGGCATGTTTGAAGTTTGTTGGTCAGCCCGTTTTGTCTCCGTCACCTACTCTCCTCGCCGCTTTCAACGGTCATTCGTTCTGACCACATGGTATCATTCCTTCTTTCCCCATGCAGTTAGGAGGGAAGACCGTGTGTGTCGAAGTAGAGGTAGTCGATTCTCCCCTCGACTATAACCTCTTGTTAGGAAGGAGTTGGACTTATGCCATGCAAGTTGTGGTTTCTACAGTTTTCCAAGTCTTGTTGTTTCCACATGAGGGTCGGATAGTGACCATTGATCAATTATCTTTCTCCATACCTGAACCTGCATTGGGGGAATCCACAGTCCCGATGATTGATAATCCTCAACCAGGTGTCGTCAACGTAGGGGTTGGTTTGTGCCCATATTTGATGGGGACCTTCGATTACCCGCCCCTTCAAGGCGATATCAAGTTTATATCCAATCACCATAAGGTTGAGATTTTTCAAGTTTCATCGTTTCGCATGACTTACTTCGATGATCCATGGATAATTCCTTCCCCATTAGCCACGATGGATGAGGTAGGGCACCTGATTATGTCCATGCCCTTGTCCGTCGCTGAAGTAGCGTACTCTTTAGTCCAGCAAGCTTCAGCGAACACTAATCCAACTCCTGCACAAAAGTTAGATCCACTTCTAGAGCCTATTTGGGCTCATGGTTCTCTCGCTAACACCGATTCATTAGACTTAGTCTTTCCCTCTAACAAACCAGTAATTGAAGAAATGACTAGTCTAGACAAACCTTGGGAAGATCTTCATCACAGATCATATTTCCTCCCAGAGTTAAGCTGAATCGAAGCAGGAGAATTCACCATGACTATGACTGGAGATAGGTCTTGTCATACTAATACCTTAGCTACACACAAGATCTATGTTGAGGGTAATATGGCAACCATTGTTGAAATGATACCTATCAATATCTCCAGAACCCCTGGCGTCATAGACAATGTTTTCGTCGGAGCATACAGCTCCCCCGAGGAGATGCCAGGCATCGACCCACAAAGAGTCTATCATGAGATAACTTTGTTGTTTTTCAAGCTCGCTTTGAGATCTGAAAGAAACATCCAGCGAGACTGCATTTATGCTTTTCGATATCGTCCAGATTAACTAAGAAAAGTAACCATTATGGAGTCTTATTTAAGCCCTTTTCAAACTCCTTAAAGATGAAAAGATTGTCGAGTGACCTTGTTTCTTCACACTCGTTCAATTGGTCCAAAAGAACGTTCCTTAAACGAGTATTCTTTTAAACCCTTTTCAGACCTTCTAAACATGAAAATATTTCCGAGCGATCTTGTGGCCTTTCACACTCGTTAAACTAAAATTTGAAGTCACGTCTGTCCGGCAGTAGTTTACCCCTTTTTCGGTCCGGACGGTCAACTGTACAAACAAAGGTATACTCTATGGAACTTTCGTTCTTTAGAAGAGTACTCTCAGGTATAATTTTATCCTCTTTTCAGGCCTAAGGGACTAAAATTACAAAAAAGGAACCCCCACGGAGTCCATAGTTAAGCTCTTTTCAGACTCCCTAAAATTGAAAAGATCGTCGAGTGACCTTATTCTTTCACACTCGTTAAAATTGGTCCAGAAGAATATTCTTGACGGAGTCCATAGTTAATCTTTTTTCAGACTCCTTAAAAATGAAAAAATGGCTGAGTGATCTTGTCTTTATCACACTCATTAAAATGGTTTTGAATAGACGCCTTGTCGGTGCTAGTTTACCCCTTTTTTGAACTGGCTAGACTACCTTCGAAAAAGGTACCCCAATGGAGTCTCCTTTTATGTTTTTTCAGACTCTCTAAATATCAAAAACCACCAAGCTTACCTTCTTTGGGCTTGTTAAACTTACATCGAAGGACGTTACCATTGTGTGTTTTGTTAATCGCATTTGCATACCTTATAGGCCAGCCTTGTAACAGTTTTCTTCTGCATCTTAACACCTTTGGCCCCCGGAGGATTTTTCCCGAGTATCATTCTACTAGAACATCAGTCTTGTCCTTGTGCCTTTCACTTGTATGTTTGCAACACTCATTCCTCCTTTGTAACGGAATATTCCTTTATTCTTTTTCCACAATTATTGAAAAGAACAAAAAAAATCAAATATACCCCAAAAAGAGGAAGGGAAAAGTATTTTCTTTATTGGCAGCATAATGAGTCACCCTTGGATAAAGCACATTTTTTCGTTTGTTCAACAGACTATGGGATGTAGTATGACCTTAGGAAGTTTTTCTCGCTATATAGAGTTATGTCCTCCACCATTTGGTTATCCTTCCAAACATATGGAGAGTTTGTGTTGCCTCCTGCTTCGTAGACTTATGATTAATGCCATGTTGCCTGAGTCTCATTATTTGTCGTGCTATTATCCAAGGGAATTCTGTCACCAAGCTTGAGTTGGCCCCTCTGCAATATGTCTCTTGTCCTCATACCCGCCCATCCTGAACATCCAATCAAGTCCTTGTTCGAAATCACTAAAGCCTTCAGTCTGATCATCAAGATTATCAAGTCCATGACCGACGAGTCATCGAAGACCTCTAGTTAGTGCATTTGTACACTCATATTACACTCCTACCCGAGTTTTGAAGATTTTGAATTTGTTGCTTGAGCTCTGAAGATCTCATCTCCAGCCATCAGGCCGACTCAGCTTCTGGAAGATGGATACTCTATATGTATATCTTTCTGATTTGGAGATGTAGCTCCACTATGTATTGTTCACGGCTACTCTTTATAGTTATTTGACATGGATCTACAGTGTATTTGATTGGTAGCCATGATTATATTTTATCCCGAGCATGGGTATGCCCACCTCGGTGAGACATTTTTTATTTTGCAGACAACACCTCCTGGTTCCTGATCCTTGGGCTCAATCGTTCAGCACATCGATAAAGATTGGTAATTTATTTCAGCCATCAGATGCTCTTCTGACCTCACACATTAGGGGGCATCTATTATAACCCTAAATTGCACCACACATGCTTACCTGGAATCAGGCCAACTCATATCCCTTCTTTGTCAAAGCACTGCTAAACAACTCTTTGAAAATCCTCTTTTATAAATGTCCATGCGCCCTAATCCATTATTGCATGCATGTACACGCTGGATGACCCAAAACAGCCCGCGTGGACCGACAAAAGCACGAAAAAAGGAAAGTTGTCAACGGAGCACAAAAGCTATGGGTGAGTTAAATGAAACTCCCGACCATGCATGGTCGAGGGTTCGTCATACCTAGCTCCTTCTAACCTATAAAAGAAGGGGTAGGGGTCCCATTTGGAAGGGGGAAAATATAGCAAAGAAACTTTGTCCATTTACGTATTCCCATTGTCCCAACCCTTTAGCCTTTCCTTGTGCCAAAGGAGATTCAAAGCAAAGCAGTTGGAGGACAGAAGAAGAGGAGACCAGGATCAAGTTCGAGGAGCGGTGGTCGGTCTCAACTTTTGTAAGTTGACTCATTCAAAGTAATAAAGAAAATTCTTTTCCCGTCCCAATTCATGAACTTTTTATAGTTTGATTAGTATATGTTTGGATTTCTAACCCATTAGTATATAAGTAGGATGCATGCATAGTTGTTGCTTATCTTGGATGCAGGTCAACTTTGGAAGGAGTATTACGAACAAGTAATCAAGCACAACAGAGGATCGACATCAAACGTCGGGAACGAGGTAGGTTGATCTTTCCATGCATTTACTAAGAAAAGGGGATTTAAATCTATGGATGAAGGTAGAAAGTAATTTCTCTTCGGTCATATCTACATGCAAAGTCTGAACTCTATTTGCTAGTTCGTAGGGATATTTTCCCCACAACAAGGCCATAGTAAAGTAAACTAAAATATTTCATTAGTAATACAAATTGATGTTTTTTATGAAAAGTTCATTTTCCTTTGTAACTAAGTATGTGTGAGTTCAGTATCTGATTTTCAATCTAATGTGTTGCATACTATAAAATACCATGTCTAGTTGGTAGTTTAATAAAAACCCAACCAAGGTCAATGTCAACATGGTATCAGATAATTTTAGTTGAGGAGTGAAGTGGGTTGAAGTGTTCTAGGAGGAATTAGTTTTGGGAATTTGAGGGCAACCAACACAAAATATCCACACACAAATTTCTCCTTAACACCAATAATAGACTTTAAACATCACATTATATTAATTCATCTCTCACATATCATATATCTCTCATATTTGACAATACATTAGGTCCCCCTATATAACATTAGGTGACCATAAGAAGATTTTGAATTTAGACATTTGGTACAACCATCTCCATAATTATCTCCCAAAATATCTCAAGTGATCCCATGAGATCCTCATCCATAATTTCTCTCTTAATCTTCATTTTTTGGTTTTGTATGTAGATATTTTTGCATGATTTAAATTATTAAATACCACAAGTACAAGTTATTTCTTCATACTCTCCCTTAATAGATACATGTGATTCAATCTAGATTTCTGAGTTGTTGGCATGGCGATTCTCTAAGATCCTTCACGAGAGACATTTTTAATATTCATCAATAATAAAGAGGATAATAGGATGGGGTTCTCTCCATTAAATTATGGGGGTTCAATTCTCTTTATCCCCTTAGGGTTAGGATCTGTAATTAGGGCCAACAATTTACCTCGTTTACCATCCATGGACCATGGGGAAGTACTCAAAGGGTTTTTCGTGATCCTTGTTTTCCTTGGAAAAAGGGAGAGTAGGATGGGCTTATGTAAATGAAATATTTATTAAAACCTATATCCACCTAACATAGAAATCAAAGATTATGATGTGACATAAAAGGAACTTTCACTTTCTTGATGATTCCAAAAAAAAATTGAATATTCCTAAATTGGAAAAATGAGAAGAAGATCCAATTGATGTAAATATAATATTAAACAAGGGAAATTGCAAAGTAGCAAGTCCAATTGCACAATTTTTTTCCCACAAATGTTATTAAAAACACTCCAACAACAATAAAACATGATATAAATACCTTTCTCAACTTGCATGTTTCCCTCAATTTATTAGAAGAATTGTTACAGTGCCCTGAAAAGGATGAATGTTCCAATTTCCAATAGCAAATGAAATATCAATTACTCCAGCAATAAAGTGTCAACCAATTGAAACTAATATAATGCTCCAATAGTAAGGAAGGAACTATGAAAATTTATGGATCTAGATATTAAAATAGAGATCATTCCATCGTAGGTAGAGGACGAAAAAGCTTCACAAGCTCGACATAACCCCAACGTTGAGACCTGTGTGTGTTTAAATACAAAAAATCAACTTCAAATGCTATTTAGATGGGCTAAAGGGTGTATGAGTCCCCAAACTTAGATTCCAATGTATGTTGGTAATTCATGTTCTAAACACCTTCCCCAACATATTAACAACTGACTATATGACAAATATTTTTAGGGAATGAAGATACCAAGACCATGAATTAATCCATACCAATCAATAAAATAATAAATTTGTGAGCTAAGAAGTGTAGAAAATTACATTGAATGGTTGTAGGAGGACATTCCACGCAAGAAAATGAGGCTAAGTGACTCACTCCACATCTAGAAAATGCCCAAAAACAAATGAAGCTTACATCCTTAATATATGCCTAATAGCATGAGGAAGGAGAAAGAGTTGCTAATTATAAGGACTAGAAATAGAAACACACTAGAATTTTTCAATGGATCTTTCATTACAACCCTTGATATCAAAATTCAGATTGAAATGGGTGGTGGGTATATTTTAACTATTAGTTTTCAACAATTTCCAATGGAGAATGAAATTCTGAGTGAAAAAATTAGAACCATAGCCGATAATTCACAATTAAACCATTATTTATACTATACATGTAGCAATTTAAATACAAAAAAAAGATCTCACTAACTCACATACAAATTTATTTCAAAAACATAGAGAAATATCAAAACCATTCAAGTCACAATCGACACCATATTTACTCTGGAAATCAAACTTCAAATGGTTTCTCAACTTTCATTTTGGCAATCTCTGATTATAATGTAGTTTTTGGTCCTCTGTGCATACTCCCCTCCTTGGCCAAAAGACCCTTTGAGAGTGAAAGTAAAAAAATAAAGAGGGTGAGCCAAAGTAATGGGAAGGCCAACAAACATGACCTTTCATTTCCTATTCCTCGGTATTTTCTCTCCTATTTTATTTTTTTATTTTAATTAATTCATGTTTTCTTATCCTTTGTCTTATTCCACTTTACTTTGCATTTTCTTTTACATAGTTACTAACCTTCCTTAATTGTCGAATTACACTAGCAGGTATTGTGTCTTACAACCATTTGCTTGTTCAAATCCATTTCAGATCAAATTCCTTACTAACAAAATAATCTTAATGGAAGTCTGAAATGAGTACAGAATGATAGCTTACATAGATAATATTTTTATGTGTGCAAATTACAAAAAAAATCCCACAAAAAAATTAGAAATACATTGTATAGTAAATTTTCAAATCATCTTGATTGTGGTCATTTTTGGTTCATTGATTAAAAAATTAAAATTCTATTGTAGTAGTAAAATAAATAAATCCAAACCTTGTGACTTTCTCTTCAGTGAGGAATTAGGATAGAAATATTCATTTGCTAATGGTTATACAATTTCATTTGAAAATGAAGGTGTGAGTCCAAATCATTTTCCTTGCACTCATTTTTCTTTCTTTTGATGTCTCATTTCAATCTCTTTTCAATCACCTCTAAGAAGTTCCCACTACCAAGTGGTGGGTGTTCAAATGGTGAGACAAGTGAACCACTGGACATTGAGTATGTACACATCTCCCATGCATAGGATTTTCCATCTATCATCATGTTACAAATGAAAGCATTGTGATAGATGTACTATCACCTGCTCTCACACATATATAGGAACTCGTCCTATTAGTACCCAAATTTTCAGTGTCAAAATTTTCTTACTTCAGAATTTAGTTGGGTTATATTGCTTGTTTGCTCTTCATTTTCATTCAAAAGGTTGTCAATATCATAGGAATTTTTGATAGTCTTTAAAAAGGGACTTTCAAAAGTCACAAGTCATCCTAAAGGACCAATACATTCCAAAAAATCTTGGTCTTATAGAAGTTGAGTTGTAGGTCCAAAGTATTTTGTCTTTGCTAAAGCTTTAACTTCTAGTGGCAAGATTGGCAAATTTCCTTAAGGATTCGCTACTAGAAATTATGGAAATGAAAATTTCAAATTTTGCTTGTCAGATAGTTTGTTTCTACCATCCAAGAAAGAAAAGGGGAATGTGGGTTTTTATTTTAGAAGCCATGAGATGGTTTTATATTCTTGATATCATGCCCGTGCCTCTTCAAAGCAACGCAAATCTTGGGTCAAAATATTTATGTCATTCACGTCATTTTCGAGGAAGCAAACTTTCGGCTTGATTTCTAGACAAATAATGATGAATGAGCCAAATCTGAGACATGGGTTTTTCTCCGAACGGGCCCAATTAGATGTCTCTTGAGAATTTTCTCGAAATAAGGAATGGATTGGGATAAATTTGTGTTTTTCCAAAACGGTTCAATCTATATTTTCTGTGTGGGTCATTTTGAAATCAACCAATGCCAAGTGGAACCCCTAGTTAGTGTGGAGGTGGCAGAGTACCCAACAATAAATAGATATATTTTAAAACACAAAAGAAATCAGATCCACATTCTTAGAGATAAATTCCATCATTTTGGTCATCAAACTTAGCCAGCAAAGAAAATTTCCAGGCCAACATATCAAGCAGAGGATCAGTAGTCAAAATCCAATTCCAACAGTTCCAGATTTCTTGCCTTGAATTGAATAGCTCTTCAATTTTTGGTTTGTCAATAAATTTTATTTCCAAAAAGATGTCAACGACTTACCAATTCTATTTTTTTATAAATTCTATCATTGGAAATGTAATGGGGGAATTGAATCCAGGGGGATGGAAAGGATTTTGGGGGGGCGAGATTTTGTGTGCATTATTGTAATATCGAGGGAATATGTCTCTGTCATTTCTTGTTATCATAGATCCCTGAGAGATTTGTTATCAATCTATAATACTCATTGTTTCTCATTTCACCTTATCTTCTTGCTTGAATAAATTGCAGTTGTTAATCATCAATAGTTGTCCATGAGTTATAAATTCTTAATGGAGTGGAGCTTCATTGTATCTACCTATTGTTTGTGTGATATGTTCAAGTATCATTATTCATTATTCAGAAATCATTTATGTTTAGTGGATATTCCATCTCATGAATGTGCAAGATGATATAGCATAGGTCTTGTTGAGATTCATGTTTGTTTTCTTATTCTTCCACCTTTCATAATGCCAAATTATCTTATCTAACATTCAACTAAGTTGCCTTTGATCCACATGATGTTTACAATGACTCCATACCCAATGGTTTGATCACTGATCTACGTGTGTTAATCCAGTTTTCTACCTTTTATTCTTTCTCAATCCAATATGCATGATCAACCTATTCCCAAACAAACAATTTTCTTTCAATATGTGCTAGGCATTTCTCTTTCGCAGTCAAGAGAAATCTCTAGCACTAACATCTTTTGGTGTCATTGTCAGGGAGAGGAAACACAAATCTATCCTTCCCTAGGTGTACGACAGATTCAGGTCTATTTATTGATGGTGAACAAGAACTAGACACATAACATTGACTACATATCATTCACTTGGTGACTCTGTGACTGAATATTCATTGGTGACTCCAATAGTTTCAGGATGCCAAAATCATTTTCTACTTGAATGGATGCTATAATAGCTGCGAGGTTTGCACCTTTTGATTTTTTTTGTTTTTCATAGTTTTCCAAATGTTGTTTCTACTATGGATGAGTGGGGAGACTGCCTTCCCAGATTTAGAGAGAAAAAATATGACAATCATGCGTAGCACTTGTTAGAATTTCATGAACTTATGCATATGTTGGGTATTCATCATGAAGATGTCCTCATGAATATGTTCATGTATTCCTTGGAAGGGGATGCTCATGAATGGTACAAATATTTTCCTCCTAGAATTTCATCATCAAAATATTTTCATACAACATTTCATAATCATTGTAAAAGGTATTTCCTCGATGAGCTTCTTTTTTAGCACTATTGTGAAGAATTTGAGTCATATATTCATCATACAATAGTTTTGTCTTCCAATAGTGAAGAAGAGAAGGAAATTTATGAAGAATTTGAAAAGAATGTTAGTTCTGGTTAGATTCATGAAGATTATGCTTGTGATAAAAAATTTATTGTTGAAGAAATGAAAGAATAATCAATTACATATGAATCTTTTTATAGTTCTTCCATTCGGGAGGAATATTTTAAAGATAATTCTAAAGACGATGATAGCAAGGTTGTAGATACATTTGACATTGTCTCGGATGTTTCTAATAGTTATTGTTATGATGAAATTGTTGTTCCATAGTTTTTTGAAAATCAACCCATATATGATAATTATGATACAGAGTTAGAGCTTGGTTTTGAAGAGAATATTTCTATATTAGCATGCATAAAATTTGAAAGCAATGAACCTATGTATGATGAGTATGAAGAATTTCAAACATAATTAATTTTTCCCCTAATCTTGACATTAGAAATTTCATCAATAATGAGCAAGGATTAGTAGGTGAAGATACCATATCATCTTCTTCATTCTCTTTATTTGAGGAACAAGCAAGAGAATATTTCCTTAATAAGGAGACAGATTAGGTAAAAACAAAGATTAATCATTCAGACCAAATTGACAACATTATAGATGATTTGGAAGTCATTTTTCATAAGTATGAAGATCCTCTTGATTTGTTCTTGGAATCAATAAGTGGAATCAACATTTCAATTTTTATATGTCATGAGAATGGATTTAAATTTCAAAATGAGTTGCCATTGTTTAGATTTTTCTTTTTGCTCATGGAAATTGGAAGGGATATTCAGCGAGTTAACCATTTTCTTGCATGGTTGCATTGGAAGAATAATTTCACATGAGTAGAAATATTTAATTGATTAGTGTAGGAAGGTGTATATAAATAATCTCGTAGATCGAGAATTTAGTTTGATTTGAGTTTGCAGATTTCTTTTTAGTTTGTCGGTTATTTCAGTTTGAAATAAATGGGCAGAGTTGGTTTTAGAGCATGATGAGCAGGTTACAGGTTTCAATAACAGAAATGGAATAAGGCACTTTGGGATGTTTTTCTTAGCATCTCGCAGGGAAGTGATATCCTTTGTGGAGCTAGGTGTTATTACCCAAAATTTTCAGTGTCAAAATTTTCTTACTTCAGAATTTAGTTGAGTTAAGTGGCTTGTTTGCTCTTAATTTTCATTCAAAAGGTTGTCAACATCATAGGAATTTTTTATAGTCTTTAATAAGGAACTTTCAAAAGTCACAAGTCATCTTAAAGAACCAATATGTTCCAAAAAATCTTGGTCTTCTAGAAGCTGAGTTGCAGGTCCAAAGGATTTTGTCTTTGCTAAAGTTTTAACTTCTGGTAGCAAAATTGGTGAATTTCCTTAAGAAGGCACTACCCGAAATTCTAGAAATGAAATTTTCAAATTTTGCTTGTCGATTTTTTTGTTTCCGCCATTCAAGAAAGAAAAGGTGAACATGGGTTTTTATTTTAGAAGTCATGAGATCGTTTTATTCTCTTGATATCATGCCTAGACCTCTTCAAATAAGCCCAAATATTGGGTCAAAGTATTTTTGTCATTCACGTCATTTTCCAAGTAGAAAACTTTCATCTTGATCTCCGGGAAAATGATGACGAATGAGCCAAATCCGAGACATGGGATTTTCTCAGAAAAGGCCCAATTAGGTGCCATGTAAGAAATATTCGGGTTTTTCTTAGAATGGGCCCAATTAGGTTCCATGTAAGAAATATTCTGAAACAAGGAACAGTTTGGGAGAAATCTGTGTTTTTTCAAAATGGTTCAACCTAGATTTTCTGTGTGGGCTGTTTTGAAATCAACCAATGCCAAGTGGAACGCCTAGTCAACGTGGAGGTGGAAGAGCCCCCAACAATAAAAATATAGATTTGAAAACACAAAATCAATCAGATCCACATTCTTATAGATCAATTCCACCATTTTGGGCATCGAACTTAGTTAGCAAAGAAAATTTCCAGGCCAACATATTAAGCAGAGGATCAACAGTCAAAATTCAATTCCAGCAGTTCCAGATTTCTTTCCTTGAATTCAATAGCTCTCCAATTTTCAGTTTGTTAATAAATTTTATTTCCAAAAATATAGCAACAAATTACCAATTGTATTCTTCTATAAGTTCTATCATTGGAATTGTAATGGGGGAATTGAATCTAGGGGGCTGGAAAGTATTTTGGGGGATAGGACCATGTGTGCATTATTGTAAGCCCAAGGGCAGATGTATATCATTTCTTGTTATCAGATATCCTTGAGAGATTTATTATTAGTCTGTAATACTCTTTGTTTCTCATTCCACCTTATCTTCTTGCTTGAATAAATTACAGTTGTTGAGCATCGATAATTGTCCATGAATTATAGATTATTAGTGTAGTGAAGCTTCATTGTATCTACCTATCATTTATGTGATCTGTTCAAGTCTCATTATCATTATTGAGAAATAATTTGTGTTGAGTGGATATTTAATCTCATGAATGTGCAAGATGATCTAGCATAGGTCTCATTGAGATTCATGTTTGTTTTATTATTCTTCCACCTTTCATAATGCCAAATTATCTTATTCGATATTCAACTCTAATGCCTTTAATCCACATGATGTTAACAATGACTCCATGCCCAATTCTTTGATCACTGATCTAGATGTGTTAATCCAATTTTCTGCCTTTTATTCTTTCTCAATCCAGTATGTCTGATCAGCCTAATCTGAAACAAACGATTTTCTTTCAAGATGTGCTAGGCATTTTTCTTTTGTAGTCAAGAGCAATCTCTAACGCTAACAGGTCCCTCTAATTTCAAAGGGCTTATACAAAACATAAAAAAGGTGGTTTCCTACCTATATCGATGTCGAGGCCTAACTCTTCTCATTTTGAATGGACTATACATAGCATTATGATGAAGACCAATCTAGGGGTAATCAAGATCGTATTTTTCCATGAGTTCTATCCTCAGACCTGTGGTTTAAGGGCCCATGAAATGGAATGAAAATGTTGTCCATGGAATCAATTAAAACTCAAATAGTCTCCCTTGAATGCACCTCGAGCTTGGAATGACTCTTCTTAAAACTCATCCCGATGAAGTTCATAGGAACTTCGCCTCTCTCACAAGTCTCGATATCATACTGTCCAAACAGTCTCATGGCTCAACTCTCGTACTCATAGCTCCAATCCTCACCTTCAGTAATCGATCCTTTATCATTTCAGATGCTCCACCTTCTTCACAAGACTCAAGTCTGTTTGAGGTCTCATTTCAACACTTTCTGCGTCGAGCACTTTATCCAATTCACGCCTAGAAATGATAGCTAGAAACTAGGACTAGTCGGCCTATCTATTACCACCTTAGGAGCCTCATTATGGCTGACTTTACACTTACACAATATCAATTTAACCTCGTATCACCGTTGATCCATTATGTGATCAATGGTGGATCCCCTTCGCTAGAATACAATGTTTCCTCAGATGTTCGGACTTGCACACTCACTTTGTGATATCATACCTCACTCCTCACACATGCATTTGGACTCCAAATCTATAGATTCATTATGATTTGCAGACAATATTAAATGCACAGGAAATAGAACTCATGGTTGCATAAAATACACAAATTTTATTAGCTAATCGAGCTTGATGTTATAGACAAGGGCGCTATGAGGCCTCGATCATTCTCGACCTAGTTTACATTGTGGATGCCTCCTCCTTCAACGCCTGGAGGTTTACATATTTAAAAAAAAAAATAGAGGGATCATATCATCTCACATCTGATCATTCCCTCGAAATATGCTAACAATTTACTTAATATAGTAATAAAATAAAAATACATAAACAACCTTATCATTTTACATGAATTTTGAGGAAATATCATCCTTCTCTTGCCACATTGCACCTTCTAGAAGGTTTGAAAATTGGATTATGATTTGGGGAGTACGATGTTCCTACATCAGACTCCCAGGGTAGAAATATTTCATGATCTCTTGATCATGTGTCTTCATTGTTGCTTCCATATTCAACCTTTGGTCTTCTTTCTCTCCTCTCATGTATCGTTGAGATTTTCCACAATGCTCCACAGTGAGTTGCAACCAAGCCTTTGTAGCAAGCCTCCACACCTACTACCCAATACCTCATTAATATTCCTCCTGAGCTTTGGATTTTTGGTATTATTGTTTCTCTCTTCTGGAACCTCTCTCTGAGCATCCTATGCTCCTCTAGGATTTTTCACCTACCCACTCACATGCGGGAAACTTTTCTCTGCTCTAATACCACTTGATGAAGACCAATTATGGGGGTCATGAAGATCAAATTTTTCCATGAGTTCGATCCTCGGACCTGTGGGCTATGGGCCCACGAAATGGACCGAAAATGTCATACATGGAAGCAATTAAAATTCAAATAGTCTCCCTCGAATGCACCTCGAGCTTGTAATGACTCTTCTTAAAACTCATCCCAATGAAGTTCATAGGAACTTCACCTCTCTCACAAGTTTCGATATCGTATTTTCCAAACGATCTCGTGGCTCAACTCCCATACTCATAGCTCAAGTGCTCACCTTCAATCATCGATCATTTATCATTTCAGATGCTCCACCTACTTTAGAAGACTCGGGTTTGGCTGATATCTCGTTTCAACACTTTCTGTGCCAAGGGCTTTATCCAATTCATGCCCAGAACCGGCATCTAGAAACTAGGGCTAGTCGACCTGTCTATTACCACCTTAGGATCCTCATTAAGACTTACTTTACACTTACACGATATCAATTTAACCTCAGATCATCGTTGATTGGTCCATGATCAATGGTGGATCCCCTTCGCTAGAATACAACATTTCCTTGGATCTTCGGACTTGCACACTCACATTACAATATCATACCTCACTCCTCACACATGCATTTGGACTCCAAATCTATAGATTCATTATGATTTTAAGACAAGATTAAATTCACAGGAAACAGAACTCATGGTTACATAAAATACACAAATTTTATTATCTAAACGAGCTCAATGTTACAGACGAGGGCGCTCTGAGGCCTCGATCGTTCCCAACCTAGTTTACATCGTGGTGGCATCCTCCTTCAATGCATGAATGTTTACATATTTAAAACAAATAGAGGGATCGAGTCATCTTAGATCTATCATTCCCTCGAAATATGATAACAACCTGCTTAATAAAGTAATTAAATAACAATACATAAACAACCATAGCATTTTACACGAATTTCAAGGAAACCATTTCCTTCTCTTTCCATGTTGTGCCTTCTAGAAGGTTCATAAATTGGATTATGATTTGGGGGGTACAATGCTCCTACATCACATTACAAGACTATGCATTATTATTAGTCAATTGGGCCTTCAGCTGGAGTATATTGATTTGGTATAATGTGAAGGGAGGTTGCGATAGGAAAGGCTACTAAGCAAAATGGTCGTGGGGAAGTTGTTGGATCAACAACAAAAGGTATTGTTGCTAGGTCTAGATCTTTATTCCATTCAAGGTACTCGACTTGTTTTTGTTTTGCACCCCTTGTTTATACTTGGGAAACTATAACCACCAAGAAATCCCATGTTTTCATTAATTTTCTTACAACTCATTAATGATTAGTTATAATTAATTGTTTGAGCTCTTTGTTTCTCACATCTCTAGATTATAGTTTTTCAAATAGAGGTCAACCATGCAAATGTTTTCTTAATTACATTGTGTATTTACAAATGGGTTCAAGCAACAGAAAGACTTACAACAAAGTACATTAATAGAGATCATATATTTTAGGCTCTAATTCAAGGAAGCAATAATGACTTTGATCATTTGCCTACAGCAAGAAAATCAGCATCGGCTTGCAAAAAAACAAGCTTTCATAGAAAACAAATATGTATGATCTTCAAGTGAACAAGGGGACAAATGATCTCCACCGTATTCCTAGTTACGAAGATACATAGTTGTATAGACACATAGTTCAGCCACAATGTTTTTTTTTAAGCAAATTTTTGCTAATTTAGTTTGTTTTTTTTTAACTCAAGAAATTTAGACTAAATTTTTTCATATTTTCATTAAAAATAAAAAATAAAAAATTGTAGCTAAATTTTTTATTATAGTTATGCATACACTTATTTTTAGCCTAAATATAAACATTTTCCATGAACATATAATAGGTTTTCATAGTATTATTGTCAAATTATTACTATGCATCCTAAATTTTTGTAATATACCACATATGGATGATTAGTTAATAGCAACTACTCTTAGGAAAACCATGAATTTTCAATTGAAGTCATGTAAATTTATATAGTAAATAAATTGTTTTTAATACTTTATTTCTATTATTGTTTTGCACTTCTTTCAACGTGTAGGTGGTATATAGCCCGATACATTTGCCTATTTTTTCAAATAGAGTTGAGGTGGCAGATGGGGTTCAGGGTTCCTCGGGTTCTGACTTATCCACCTCTGAAACTACGAAGGATAATTCCTATGCCTAATCTCAAGGATTGGGTCTTGAACTATCCCCGATTAAAACTAGAAAAGCTCAGAAAAGAGCAGGACATAATCTTCCTTCTGCATCTACTTCCATTTCGTTTATTGTGACCTTGGGGCACTTAGAGGATTAAAATCCCTAGCTAGGGATAATTCATGATTATGCTATCCTTGAATATTTGAGGGGTTGGAGGGCCTCTCAAATTAGCCTCAATGT
The DNA here is from genome assembly GCA_010110895.2 of Picea sitchensis. Lineage (NCBI taxonomy): Eukaryota > Viridiplantae > Streptophyta > Pinopsida > Pinales > Pinaceae > Picea > Picea sitchensis. The sequence goes on along the minus strand of SNQJ01S0000909.1, from coordinate 198,125 downwards.
GAAGGCTCCTCTCCACAGTTTCTCCCCATATCATTTTTCTACAAGAGACTTTGACTACTGATGTGAAGGCAAGGGATTTTTTGTTTACTCTAAAGCCAGACTGGTTAGCTTATGTTGTTAGTGCTATTGGACATTCTGGTGGAATGTTGGTTTCTTGGGATCCATGATTTTTTTATCTCTCCCCGGTCCTTACGTGTGGAAGAATTATTTTGACAGGTTACACTCTGGCTGACAAAAGGAGCTTTACTTTTCTGAATGTATATGGTCCATGTTCAGATCGTAAAAAATTATGGAACAAATGTATGGAAAAAGGTCTATTATCCTATTCATATTTAATCCTGACAGGGGATTTAAATTTTTCTCTGAGTACGGATGAGATTTGGGGCTCGACTGCTGTCATTGATCCTTTGGCATCTTTCTTTAAGGATTTATTTGTAATTACTTTTTTGGTGGATGTGGTTTCGTCATAGTTGGTGTCGACGTGGCGTAATGGCAGGATGGGGGACTCCATCATTTCTAAGCATTTGGACAGATTCTTTGTGGCAGAAGGTTTTCTTGGACCAGTGTTGATTTATAGATCGTGGGTCGGTTCTAGTTACATTTCAGATCATGCACCTATTTTTTTTCAACTTGATATTGGGTTTCCTAAGACTGTGTACCCTTTCAAATTTAACCCGGTCTAGTTAGAAGATTCTTCTTTCACTGCTTTAACCCATGAGGTTTGGCTTGACAGTCAGTTTACCCTCTTGGAAGATCCACAAAAAAATCTAGTGGAGAAACTAGCTCTGCTCAAGAGTCTAGTAAAGGTTTGGGCTCAACAAAAGTTGGTTTTAAGAAAAGAAATGTTGTCAAAAGTGGAAATTGAATTGGAAGCTCTATTGTACCAGAAATTAAATGGCCATACCAGTAATGACTTTTATATTCATTGTAAACAGTTGGAGGAATTTCACAATAAATTATTACTAGAGGAAGAAGAAAGTTGGAGGAAGAAGAGTAGGTCAACCTAGATCAAGAGCGGGGATAAAAATACTAAGTTCTTTCATAGTTATGCTAACTTTCGAAGGAACAAGAAATTCATATGGGAGATTGTTGATGAGACTGGTCGTATGCATATGGGACAGGAAGCTATCAAAGAGGAAGCCACAAATTATTTTGGGTCCTTATTTAAGGAACAGAACCAGTCAGATTTAAGGATACAACTGGAGACAATAAGACTTTATCCAAGGATGGTGTAGGAGGATGATGTTCTTATTCTGGAGAAGGTTGTTACATTGGAAGAACTTTTAAAGGTTCTAAAGGGGTTCATAAAAGACAAGAGCCCCGGGCCGAACGGGTGGACAGTTGAATTCTTCCTTTTATATTTTGATTTGGTGGGATCTGATGTTCTTTCCATGGTGGAAGATACTATACTTAGAGGAGAAGTGTGTAGGACAATCAATTCCACTTTTCTTGCACTAATTCCAAATCAAAATCGGCTTATAACCTTCTCTAATTACCGACCAATAGCACTGTGCAATCTGTGTTATAAAATTGTAACTAAGATAATTGCAAAGAGGATAAGATCTATTCTGTCAAGGTTTCTATATGAGGAACAATTGGGTTTTCTAAAGGGTCGTTAGATCCTGGATTCAATTGGCATGGCACAAGAGTGCCTCCACAGTATCAAATCAAAGAAGCTTTAGGCTATTATCTTGAAACTGGATCTTAAAAAAGCTTATGATTGCATTAATTGGGATTACTTAAGATTAGTTCTGATTCAGTGTGGTTTTGGCCATGTAATGACTAGATGGATTAAGGGATGTGTGTCTTCAGCCTCTTTGGCTATTTTGGTAAATGGTGAAGCTTCAAAGTTTATAAAAATTGAAAGAGGCATTCGTCAGGGTTGTGTTGACGGGCGAAAATGACCTCTCGTCAACTGGAAGAGTGAATCTGGTCTAGGGTTGTCTAATTAACCAAAGCCATTTGGATTGACTCACTCTGAGGAGTTTAATGGCTCCGTTGGCCAATCTAAAGTCCTAAAGGAAATGAAAAAAATAAATAAAAGAAATGAAATAACTCACTAATTACTAATCACTAATATATATATGTACATCTAAATATATATACAGTTTATTTAATATTATTTATATGATAGTTTTGTTTATCTAATTCATATATACAAGATATACAAATAATGAGTTTTAATCTGAACTCATAAAAAATCAAGTGTATAATGGTTCTTTAGATGAAAGTAGATAAAGAAAGCAAAAGCACTATTTGTTTTTTGGTTTGTTTTTAATCTATATGCATTTGTAAGATCAAATATTAAACTACTATTTAAACAGAAAAATGTAGACAGTGAAAATTATACTACATATAATAATTTCGATTATAAACAAGCAAATAAAAAGAGAACAGACTAACCTATTAATCACTTGAAGAGTATGCATCCAACTGTTTGCGTAAATCGTACATCAGCCCATCCACCACGAGATAAATTTGTTGTGCATATTTACACTGTTTGGGATAAACGCCAAACTTACATTGAATGGTGTATTTAATTGATAAAACGATAGGACGCAAAATAATAATTGTGATATAATAGACTGCAAGTAATAACGTGTAAGATAAATACGATAGTTATAGATTGCATTTAATCAATCAACATGTTTAAGGTAAATCTCATAATATGAATTGAATGATCATTCACTGTTTTCATAAAACTGAAGCATAAAATCCTGAACTCTGAAAGAATAACTATCTGGTTGACGTAATAATCTGCGAAGACAAAAGCTATCAACAGTCATCAAATTATCAAGATAAACAAATTATAGACAACAACAACATTTAAAAATGGCTAAAGCATAAATCCAAATACTTGTTATGTCCAAATTCGAGTATAAGTTGTTCACAACTAGCCCCAGGCCAGCATGCCCAGATTACAAAAAATAATGGGTTTATAAAGCCTTCAGAAAGGTCATTGTTTCCTCCTCTGAGATCAGATATTGATTACAAAAATAAAAGGGGGATAGAACCACCCAGATCCTACTAAATCCTCTAAAGATAACAAAAGTTTGTTTATGTTCATACAAAATGTATAAAAGACATGACTGGCAAGTCTCAAAGATGCCTCAAATCAATTGGTAACCATGAACTCCTGAATATCCTAAAAGTGAAAGGAAAAATAGAAATATTTAGATACATATTCAACCATTAATTTGCAAATTTCGAATTAATATAACTGGCTACAGAATCTATGATTCTGTAGCTAGTTATTTTAGTAAAGGAAATCCAATTTATTGTAAGAACAAAGCAATCTAGTTTCAACAAATAGTCCTATTTTAAGATAAAGAATCATACCTCCAACCATGAGATCAAATCGCATCAGACAACCTTGGAATTTACGATGGTTGTTGCAGCCTCAACGTTTTTAAATACTGCATTGCCTGTTGTCTTCATACATTTTTCTTTTCCTTGAATAACAGACTCGAGCCTATGGTTTTCCTTCGTTAAAACACCAATCTGATCAGTGAGAGCCTTAACCCATGACTGTAGGATAGGGATATCAGTATAGTATCTATTAATCCAGGATATACAGACTTCACACTTCGACTGTGCGGCGGTTGCATGGGAACAAACATGATTGTGAACCAGAGCATCTTCCACATGGACAATAGATTCATTACCCAATTTAATACTAGGAAACTCTGCATTACGTTTCAGACAGGGAGGTAAATTGTCCAAAATTTGTAGGGTTGATCGATGCATGGATCGAACGAATGAGGGTCTTCTTCAGCGAGGAACCTATCGATTTCGGAGTCCGAACTCTCATGGACCTCGATCATGCTGATTGAGCTCGCATGAGATTTCGACTTGTTTCGAAGATTTCTTGAAATTAACCTCCTGGTTCTCTTGTTTTTAAAATTTAAATCAGGATGGCCTTTAGATATCTCACCTATAGGTTTCTTTAAAATTTTAATAGAGTCATTAGGGTGTATAACTTTCTCACTGACCTGCTCAATAACCTTTGGATCGAGCGAGGGTTTGTTGTAGGAGGCCAAGACACAGGCCTAGGTAGGTGAGAGGGGCACTGTAGGGTAGACAAGGGTCTCTTCAACCACGAGTTTGTTGACTTCCTCCATATCAGGGTTACCATAACTGTTTTTGGTTATGAATGAATCCCAACTGTAATTATGTAATTCTAATTGATGCACAAGCAAGATTTTTATTAGGCCATGATGGAAGAGGCTCGAGTCTGACCGCTACTTTCTATACCTTTTCCCATTTTATAAAGGCTCCTCAATAAATAATACAATATGTTCAAAGGAAACCCCATAAAAATCATAATCTGACGCAAATGATAAAGAAACACAAGACCAAAACGTCCTTCACAGGTGACAAACTGTTTTAACACAGCAAGCAGACCGTGCCAGCGAACTTTTAGCAAAGAGATGGGCATACCTTTGTCACATCCTTTTATCTTCCGAGATGTAAATAAAAGAGTCCAAGGAACTTATTCCACCTTTGAATTTTTGAACCACCTTTGACCGCTTGCAGGGAGTCCTGTAGCTCGACTCAAGAAATCCTCTGTAACCTCCAGTTGGACATCACCCACCTTAGCTCTACACCCATCGAAGGAGAAAGAGAATTCTTGGGCAGTTTGTAAATTGAAACCCTGATATTTTCTAAGGAAAACGAGCCAACCATTACTCTCCAGATCTTCTCTGGCATCATCATATAAGAGTATAGTTTGAATGCCATTAGGTTCGACTCTAACAACAAGAGCCATACTGGATGAAAGGGTAATCAATCAAACATGGCATGCGGGGAGGGTTTGTGAGACAGACCGGATCCATACCCCGAGCCCGAGAACACCAACAATGAACGACGTATGAGCAGGAACTCATAACGATAAGATGGGCGTTAATTGAAATGCATGCAAAGAGGTTTTGCAAAGCCCAAGACCAGTCTTGAAAATGATGGCTGAATGCAAATTGTATTGCCACCTTTGCATTTAGTACAAGTTAGGACCAAAGCATTAAAAAGGAAAATAAGTTTTCACATAGTGGGTTTGATCATAAGGTTTGGGGGAGGTTGAAAATCAAAAATCAAAGGCCTAGTAAAAAGGAAATGTATAACCAAGAATTGAACAAAAACCATACCAAAACTCAAATCAAAAAGGTATTTTGTTTATATAACTATCAATCCCTAAGCATGCTTGGTGTTCAAATAATCGAAACAAAGAGACTAACTCTTCATGGCAAGGAGCAAAGCTTCATTATTAGACTGTAGGAACAATTTTCCTTTAATAAATTTTCAAACAGAATGGTAACACAGTCGCAAGTTTTCATGCTTCGTTTTCATGCTTTTAGTCATGAATGAAGCATGAAAGAAAAAAAATAGAGAAAAGTGACAACTTACAACTGTTATTTCGAAAATTGTATCATGAAGAGTAATAAAAATAGATGACCCCAATTAGGCAACTATATAGATCATTTAATTGATATAAAAAGTTAACAAATATTCAGGCTGCCAACAATGGCGACATGCTGGGAGAAGCAGTTATCTCTGTAATACGAACGAGTTCAGGTTAGAGAAATATGAAAGACTTCAAATCGAAGAATAACTGAAAGGTTATTTGAACATTTTTAATAATCATGACACAGTCAAGTTTTAGATATCTTTTGTTTAAAAAGAATGAAATCTGGTGACAAACTTCACAAAAGAAAGCCATGACGTTTAAGTTAATGTCTCCAATACTGTTGACAGGGCCACTGCTGCCAGCAGGCGTCCATAGCCTCGACAGGGATGTCAATTAACCCACTCTGACCTCTGTATCATGTCCAAGAAAATTCAAATTAGAACGAAGGATGCTTGTGGCCAAAACGAGATTTATATCTGAGAATTTTCTTTTACTTGACATCGCTTCGCTACCAGCGGGCCTGTTCAGTACCCCGGCGAAGTTGTCTTGGCGTCATGCATGCATTTACCCACTGCCAACAAACTTGTTCAGTGTCCCGACGGGTTTACAAACGCTTCCCACAGCTCTCTGATAGATTATTCACATTCTGATATAGTTTTTAAAAATATTCAACAGAGCGGAGTGACGCTGAAAACTCCCGTTTTTTATCACAACTTAATATTTCACAGGCCTTTAAATTTTTCTTGCTATCCTTCATCAAGATCTGAAAAATAGTTCATTAATAAAACTAATTTTCAAGAATAGGGAGACATCGTTGAGTTGCTTTCTTATAGAGCAGGGACAGCGTAAAGAGATTTTTTAAAGTTAATCGTGAGTACTTTCAAGTGCAAATTGAAATCGAGGAATCAACTTTCAAACACAATGTCATATTTAACTAGCCTACAATTTCAGAGAAAGAAAGCAATTGATGTTCTGACAGCCTTTGATAGCTATTTTCGAGATGAAGTATTTTGTTTTCTTTGTCTGAGCTAGACCGTAGTACAAGCATGTTTGTTTCAAAAAGACCGATAAGCAAAAATAAAAACAAAAACAAACCAGCAAAGAAAAATAAACAGCATGGAAATCAAAACAGAAAAATATTTAGAAAAGGTGTATGGGAGAGTTGTCAGGTGAAATAACTTTTGAGAGCTTGGCCATTCACCGGGAAGGTGTTTGGCTGTCTCTCTAAATTCTATAGGCAAAAATAACTGGGACCTAATTTTTCAGCAATTAAGAATGGCCCCAACCACAAGTTTTGGAACTTATTATGTTCGCCTTTCCCCTCATGAGGTTTGTCCCACTTAAGGACAAGATCACCTACCTCGAAATTTCTGTCCGAGGTAGAATTGGAATCGAACCAGTTTTTGACAATGAGTTGATGTTGATACAATTTTCATTTTGCTTGAGCCCTTACTTCCTCTAACTTCAGCAAAGCGTTAATATGAATTTCCAAAGGAGGACAGTCTTCTTCTTGCACCTTCTGTGATAACTGCAGAGATGGAAGAAGAACATGTGGTGGAAGAATCGCTTCCCTACCGTAAATGAGAAAAAAGGGGGAATTACCAACAACAATTTTAGGAGTTACCCTATCAGCCCAGATTGCATTAAATAGTGCATTATGCCAGTTTTTATGATTTTCTGAGATCGTTCTCTTGATGATCTTGATCAAGTTTTTATTAGTTGATTCAGCCAAACCATTTCCTTGGGGGTAATAGCTAGCAGAATACTTTAATTTTATTCATTTTTCTAAAGCGAAATCACTCATTTCGAGAGACGAAAAATAGGAAGCATTATCGAATACTAGGCATTCAGGAATACTGAAACGAGCAATAATATTTGAATTCAGGAAAGATATTACCTGCCTAGTGTTTACCACTTTTAATGGTGCAGCCTCAGACCATCTGGTGAAATAATCTGTGGCTGTTATGATGTATTTATGTTGTTGCGCGGAGGTGGGGTTGATTGGGCCTATAATATCAAGGCCCCATTGCTGAAAAGGGGAGTCTACCGAGACAGGTTGCAGCGGGAATGCTAACTTATGTACTCGTCCAGAAGCCTTTTGACAGATTACACACTTGCAGCATAATGCATGGGCATCTTTGAAAAGAGTAGGCCAGTAATATCCTGCCCATAATACTTTGTGGGCAGTCGTGTCTCCACCGAAATGCCCACCAGCTTCCCCTGCATGTAATTCTAATAAGACTTTATCTGCCTCATCTTTTTCTAAACAATGCATAAGTATTCCATTGGAATTTTGGCGAAACAATATGTCATTTACTAGCTGAAAAGAAACAGATTTTAATCTTAACACTCTCCTATTTTTTGGATCAAGGTGACGAGGAGATGATCCGTGAATTAGATAAAATTTGATGTCATCATACCAAGGACTAGTAAGTTTTTGTGCACAACAGATTTGATTTTGATTGGGCTGATTTTGAATTAACATATCAGTTTTATTTTGTTGTCCTATAGATGAATCAGTAACCAATTTACATAAACCTTGGCCTCTAACAATTTTTGTTGGAGTTATTTCAAGGTCATATTCTTGTAAGGATGTGACCCAGTTTGCCCTTTTTTCACCCAGTTCTTTCTGCACTAACAAATTCCTGACAGCAGGGTAAGGGACAATGATTTTCATCCTAGACTTCAGTAGATAAGATTGAAAGTGTTTTACTACTTTAAAAACAGCATAAGCATGTTGATCTACTGATGGGTAATTAAGTTCTGCTCCCTTAAAGGTTGATCTCATAAATGCAATTGGAACTTTGTTGTTTTCATCATTCTTTTGGGTTAGCACAGCAGCATAAGACCGATCAGAGGCAAACGTGTAGAGAGTGAAATCTCGTGAAAAGTCAAGGCTCATTAGGGAAGGAGCATCTACTATAGCCTTTTTTATTGAGTCAAAATCTTGACTTTCTAGAGGTCCCCAATGGTACTGTACATCTTTTTTTATTAAGTTTTGTAATGGCCTGACCATTTCTGAAAAGCTGGGGATGAACCTTCTAACAAAATTTATCTGACCTAAGAAAGATTGCATGGACTTTTTGGAAGAGGGAGGGGGCAGTTTTGAAATGACTTGGGTCCTTTCAGGGTCAATGATCATCCCTTCATTTGATACAATGAATCCGAGCAGATTGCCTTGTTCTACTGCAAAGACAGATTTTTTGGGATTTAAAGAGATGTCGTACTTACGACATCGCTGTAGAACAGATCTTAGATGAGCTAAATGATCTCCTTTATTCTTTGAGAAGATAGTGACATCATCTAGATAAACTACTACAGATTGATTGATTAGACCGCGGAAAGCGATATCCATCGCTCTCTGAAAGGTGGCACCGACATTAATGAGCCCAAAGGGCATCTTTCTATAAGCATAGGTACCCCATGGAGTACGGAAAGTGGTCTTCAGCTGGTCTAGGGGAGACATAAGGACTTGGTTATACCCTGAAAAACCATCTAGCAGCGATAATATTTCAGAACCGGATACTTGTTAGAGGATCTGTTCCATGGGAGGAACAGGGTAGTTGTCTTTATCAGATGCTCAGTTTAAATTTCAAAAATCGACACATAGTCGAATTTCACCACTTTTCTTCCTTACAGGGACAAGATTAGAGACCCACTGTGTATGTCTTACCGAGAAGATTATTTTAGCATTCAAGAGTTTGTTTAGTTCTTTCTTGACTATTGGTTCAAGTTTTGTGTGCATCTTTCTTAACTTCTATTGAAAAGGTTGGGTTTGGGGTTTCATGGGAATAATTTGTTGTATGATGTTAGGATCAAAGGTTTTTAGATCGTCATATGCCCAAGCAAAGACATCCTTAAATTCCTTAAACAACTTAATAAATGTTGTCTTTTCTTGCTCAGAACATCACATCCCCAAAATGATGCACTATGGATTATCTTTAGTTCCTAAATTTACTTTTTCATGTGTCAAGGAAGAACTATTCATTTTACAATTCACTGATTTTCTGAATTTATCGTGCAAATCATAAAACCTTTCTAATCTTACCACAGATTTTGGGATAGAATTTACCAGATCTGATGTTGACTCCGGAGATCTTGGGTCCGATATTACCGTAAAATCATGAAGGTTTTCATCATGGGTACCTTCATCAATAACCGCGCCTTGGAAAGTCTCTTCCATGTGCAGAAAACTGATGATCTGTTGATCGTCATCGAAGACTCTCCAATTTGTGATGTTGTCTGGGACGGATGGTCTGAACAACAACTCGACCGAAAATGCATTTGGAGAGATACCTTCTACAGGAAAAAGTTTAGATGCGACGTTAGCTAACAAATAAGCCTCAAAATTATTCAATCTTGGAATAGAATTAATGTTAATCACAGAAAATGTATTCATTAAATTCCATACCTCAGTCTGATAGCTTTTCAGGTGTGGAGATAAACAGTGAATATAATTTTTTACCTGTTTAACCACAATTTTTGAATTACCAAAGACTGTTAAGTTCTGAATCCCTAGATCTAGTGCTTTTTTGAGACCTTGCAGAAGTGCTTCGTATTCAGCCGTATTGTTTGTGCATTCAAATTATAACCGGCAAGCGATCAAATTTTTGTTACCTGCTGGATCAATGAGCACACATCCTGCACGGGCTCCTTCCTTAGATTTAGATCCATCGAAGTAAAGAGACCAGATCTGATTTTTGTCAAGTGCATGTGACCACTAAGAGAGGGTTGTTGACTGTGTGCATGTCATAATTTCGGACTGTTGTTCTGCGTCAGTAATGGTAGTAGTTTCGGCCATGAAATTGACGAAAAAAATGTTCATCCCCTGCATTTCAAGTGAATTGGTGGAAGTAGTGAATGGTTCATTAGGATCATTTAAATCAGTTACCGTGAACTTAAGATAATGCTCATGATTGACCTTGATTCTGTTAGGCTTTCCATTCTCGGGCAGCCACAAGTGAGACCAATCCCTCGCAAAATAACCATGTAGTTGTTCGGACCAATCTCTACTTAAAAACAAGCCATATACTTCGGGGATATCAACGACAATAATATCAATAACCTGATGGACTTTAGGATTAGATGATAATATGATAAGTACATTTTTTAATTCACCGACTACTTTAACACTAGTCCGATCAAGCTGAATAATTTTCAGACTGGAAGGTTGAACTTTAGAATTGATTTTTTGGCAGACGGACCAAGGCATTATGTTTGATGATGCACCTGAATCTACCATACAATTATGTACATTCCTATTGAAATTTTCAAAAATCAACAAAAGGGTGGGACATTTCTGCGAATATTAATAGCAGAAGTTTGTTGTTTTTTAGTCACAGCCCCTGGAACTAGTTTATCTACATTTGTTACTCTTTTTACAGCAAGGTCTCTTTTATCAGAGGACTCTAGTGTTGTTTAAACGGAGACCTTTTGAGGTGTTTTGGGGTTGTTTTCTACAAATTTGTTGTTGTTCGGATTGTTTTTTTTGTTGTTTTCAGCAATATTCTGCAGCATCTTTTGCAGAAGAAATGGAAATTTCAATAATTCATAAACAGAAATATTAGCTCTAAGTTTTTTGAGATCCTCAATCAAATCATACTCTAAACTTGGAGTTGTTAAATTCTGTTTAGTTTCAATTTGTTTAGACTGTTTTTGAGGTGCATTAGTTCCAATTTCAGAAGAGGATTTATTCGTCGTTTTACTTCTGGTATTGTAAGGATGCACTGTTTTGAAATTAGCTTGAAAGATGTTATCCGAAAAATGCCCGAAAATGTTGGGAGAGTGTTACATGTCAAAATTACTCAATTGTCGTAAGTGTCGCATGTTCCTCTCAATTGTCGTAAGTGTCGCATCTCCCTTACAACTTTCACAAGTGTCGCAAGTTGTTCATAAGTGTCGCAAACATTGTTCAAGCATACTGCCATGACGACGACACTAAGGAGGCACTTAAAACATTTCATACACTTGATTTGGAGAAGAGGAATTGATTAACTGAAGTCAAGGAACTCTTAACACCTGAGAAGATCTCTTAAACAAGGGTTTTGAGGGTGAGCGCTCCCCTACATCAGCCTTAGGAGCGTTGGCGCTCCCCTATAAGGCCTTAGGGAGCGTTATAACACTTGTCTGCCTCTCTGAAGGAGCGCTATCCACCTTTGGAGCGCTGGTGCTTCCCTCAAGATTCCTAGGGAGCGCTACAACGCTCTGATGCCAAGCATGAGGGAGCGTTGTCTAATCTAAGGCAGTAGTTGGTCCTTTGAGGAGAATAAGGGGAGGATCTTTCAAGTTTAGAAGGCAGTTGCATTCGAATTCTTGGTTTCATCAGGAGATCCCTGATCTAAGGAGGAAGTTCCTCAACTTGTTCTAAAGATAACTCAAGAGGTTAATCTCCTCTTAACCTATATAAGCAAGCTCTATGATGGTGAAAAGGGGGAAGAATTGCTAGCATGAAACCTATGATCTCATAGGAAACACACAGTCAGCCAAAAGACAGTGATCAGTGAAGTTGTTGTCATCCATGTTGTGGATCTTTCAAGCAAGGGTTAGACAAAGGGGACTTGACGAAGCTGTCATGTTCGCATCTACTATTGTAAGTACTGAGTCCTTATTCTCATTAATATGACACGCTTGGCCTGTTTCTTTCTAGTTTGTGTCTAATGTTACATGAACTTATCATTGATAGATAGATCTATTTTCAATCTAATATCAATAGAGTAGGAAGTGGTCGTATCTTGTTTGTCTATAGGACTCAGCGAGGAGCAAAGGATTGGAGCTCAACTCGGAGCGTACAGGGACAAACATCGATAAAGAGGTACTTATATTCTCCTTCCTTCTCATGTGTTAGTTTGTATAGATTTGAAAGGAAGTCAGTGTCCACGTTAAGCATTTTCTGTCTTAGAGTTAAGGTCAAGCTCTTTGAGGCAATCTACTTGTCCGCAGGGAGATTTTCCTATAACAGAGAGGATTCGTCCTCTTCCACTATTTATTGTTTAGCCACGTCTTCAGGAATCTTGGGAGGAATCAAGTTATCATGTGCTTCTAGAATTGTCTGGATAGAAAATTGTAAGCTTTCTATATTTAAGCCTTCAGAATTTGAGTTAGGTCGGTTTGTTGGAAAAGGCTTTTTGAAAGGGGGTTTGTAAGGCCCTTTGCTTGAAGAAGCTTCTTAAACTGATTTTCTCAAATCTATAACCTGATTTGACAACTTCTGAACGACCTTGTGTAAACTTTCAAGATCAGAACCGTCTAATTGAGTTTTAGTTTGGGGAGGTCTAGGAAGAATTTCGATTTTCTTCTTGGAGGATGAGGTAGTCTCTACCTCATTACAAATATTCTCTTTTAGGCTGAGAATATATTTCTCGATTTGACTTGCCTCCTCGAAGGCTTCTAATAATGTTGCTTTCTTAGACCTTTTTACCCAGATTTTTATGTTTTGGTGTAGGGATTTCATGTAGTATGCGAGGATAAGATTTTCAGCAGGCATTGAATCCGTGGGGATTCGATTCTTTAATGTTAGAAACCTTTGATTAAAGTCTTTTATATTTTCCTTAGGATTCATCTTTAAACTAGAGAGTTCCATGACTAAGACTTCAGGAGATTTGTCGTCTCCAAATTTCTCAAGGAAACAGGATTTGAATCTATCCCAAGACACAATGGTGTGGGGTTGTTGGGCAAAGTACCAGGTAGAGGCATTGTCTTCAAAGGTGTACGGAAAAAGTCTACATACTACATCTTCGTGCTCAACACTACGGAGCCTAATGGATAACATGAATTTTTTAATATGATCCTCAGCAATTTGCTTGGAATCTGGATCAAATTTAGGGAGCCATTTCTCTAGATGTTTAGGCAAAGGATGTTGGGGCCCAGGTATGGCCATTGCATCTTGATCGAGCCAAGGTATGGCGGGATTATTTGGATTTTCCATAGGTGTGGGTGGTGTCGAAGGCTGAGATGAAGAATTTCCTTCGTCTAATGATTCTTCTCATGTAGAAGAAGGAGATGAAGGAGGTGGTGATGGTGGAATACCAGATCCTCCTGCTGCAGGAGTGAGGATATGATCTGGATTCGTAGGGTTTAGGGAAAGACCAGTGCCTTCAAGTTGCTCCCTAATATCAGAGAATTCTAAAGGTTGATTTAATGGCCGACCTGGTTGTCTGATATGGGCCAAAGCACCGTGTGTTCTTAGAAGGGATTGACGAACAATTTCTTGTACGTCGGCCCCTAGGGGGTTTGGTGTTACTGGTTCAACGGTAATCCGTGGATCGTCATTTGATGTGGTTGTTGTTTGAGAGACAATGTTGTCATCAAAACAACTTCTTGTTACTATAGGTGAGTGGGTAGGTGGGGGAGGAGTCTTGAGACCTCTACGTGCCAACAATAGTACTCAGGCCCTCCTTCTAGCGCCATTTGTTGATGGGCGAAAATGACCACTCGTCAGCTGGAAGAGTGAATCCGGTCTGGGGTTGTCTAATTAACCCAAGCCGTTTGGATTGACTCACTCTGATGGGTTTAATGGCTCCGTTGGCCAATCTAAAGTCCTAAAGGAAACAAAAACCATAAATAAAAGAAATGAAATAAATCACTAATTATTAATCACTAATATATATATGTACATCTAAATATATATACAGTTTATTTAATAATATTTATATGATAGTTTTGTTTATCTAATTCATATATACAAGATATACAAATAATGAGTTTTAATCTGAACTCATAAAAAATCAAATGTATAATGGTTCTTTTGATGAAAGTAAATAAAGAAAGCAAAAGTACTATTTGTTTTTTGGTTTGTTTTTAATCTATATGCATTCGTAAGATCAAATATTAAACTACTATTTAAACAGAAAAACGTAGACAGTGAAAATTATACTACATATAATAATTTCGATTATAAGCAAATAAAAAGAGAACGGACTAACCTATTAATCACTTGAAGAGTATGCATCCAATTGTTTGCGTAAATCGTACATCAGCCCATCCACGAGATAAATCTGTTGTGCATCTTTACACTGTTTGGAATAAACGCCAAACTGTACATTGACTGGTGTATTTAATTGATAAAACGATAGGACACAAAATAATAACTGTGATATAATAGACTGCAAGTAATAACGCGTAAGATAAATCTGACAGTTACAGCTTGCATTTAATCAATCAACATGTTTAAGGTAAATCTCATAATATGAATTGAAAGATCATTCACTGTTTTCATAAAACTGAAGCATAAAATCGTGAACTGTGAAAGAATAACTATCTTGACGACGTAATAATCTGCGAAGACGAAAGCTATCAACAGTCATCAAATTATCAAGATAAACAAATTATAGACAACAACAACATTTAAAAATGGCTAAAGCATAAATCCAAATACTTGTTATGTCCAAATTCGAGTATAAGTTGTTCACAACTAGCCCCCGGCCAGCATGCCCAGATTACAAAAAATAATGGTTTTATAAAGCCTTCAGAAAGGTCATTGTTTCCTCCTCTAAGATCAGATATTGATTACAAAAATAAAAGGGGGATAGAACCACCCAGATCCTACTAAATCCTCTAAAGATAACAAAAGTTTGTTTATGTTCATACAAAATGTATCAAAGACATGACTGGCAAGTCTCAAAGAAGCCTCAGATCAATTGGTAACCATGAACTCCTGAATATCCTGAAAGTAAAAGGAAAAATAGAAATATTTAGATACATATTCAATCATTAATTTGCAAATTTCGAATTAATATAACTGGCTACAGAATCTGTGATTCTGTAGCTAGTTATTTTAGTAAAGGAAAGCCAATTTATTGTAATAACAAAGCAATCTAGTTTCAACAAATAGTCCTATTTTAAGATAAAGAATCATACCTCCAACCATGAGATCAAATCGCATCAGACAACCTTGGAATTTACAATGGTTGTTGCGGCCTCAACGTTTTTAAATACTACATTGCCTACTATCTTCATACGTTTTTCTTTTCCTTGAATAATAGACTCGAGCCTATGGTTTTCCTTCATTAAAACATCGATCTGATCAGTGAGAGCCTTAACCCGTGATTGTAGGATAGGGATATCAGTATAGTATTTATTAATCGAGGATATACAGACTTCACCTTTCAACTGGGTGGCGGTTGCATGGGAACAAACATGATTGTGAACCGGAGCATCTTCCACATGGACAGTAGATTCATTACCCAATTTAATAGCAGGAAACTCTGCATTACGTTTCAGACAGGGAGGTAAATTGTCCACAAAGTTGTAGGGTCTATCAAGGCATGGCTCGAACGAATGAGAATCTTCTTCAACGAGGAACCTATCAATTTCGGAGTCTGAACTCTCATGGACCTCGATCATGTTGATCGAGCTCGCATGAGATTTCAACTTGTTTAGAAGCTTTCTTGAAATTAACCTCCCGGTTCTCTTGTTTTCAAAATTTAAATCAGGATGGCCTTTAGATATCTCACCTATAGGTTTCTTTAAAATTTTAACAGAGTCATTAGGGTGTATAACTTGCTTACTGACCTGCTCAATAACCTTTGGATTGAGCGAGGGTTTGTTGTAGAAGGCCAAGACACAATCCTGGGTAGGTGAGAGGGGCACTGTAGGGTAGACAAGGGTCTCTTCAACCACGAGTTTGTTGATTTCCTCCATATCAGGGTTACCATAACCGTTTATGGTTATGAATGAATCCCAACTGTCATTCTGCAATTCTAATTGATGCACAAGCAATATTTTTATTAGGCTGTGATGGAAGAGGCTCGAGTCTGACCACTGCTTTCTATACCTTTTGCCCATTTTATAAAGGCTCCTCAATAAATAATACGACATGTTCAAAGGAAACCCCATAAAAATCATAAGCAGACGCAAATGATAAAGAAACAAAAGACCGAAACGTCCTTCACAGGTGACAAACTGTTTTAACACAGCAAGCAAACCATGCCAGCAAACTTTTAGCAAAGAGATGGGCATACCTTTGTCACATCCTTTTATCTTCCGAGATGTAAATAAAAGAGTCTAAGGAACTTCTTCCACCTTTGCATTTTTGAACCACCTTTGACCGCCTGCAGGGAGTCATGTAGCTCGACTCAAGAAATCCTCTGTAACCTCTAGTTGGACATCACCCACCTTAGCTCTACACCCATCGAAGGAGAAAGTGAATTCCTAGGCAGTTTGTAAATTGAAACCTTGAAATTTTCTAAGGAAAACGAGCCAACCATTACTCTCCAGATCTTCTCTGGCATCGTCATATAAGAGAAGAGTTTGAACGCCATTAGGTTCGACTCTAACAACAAGAACCATATTGGATGAAAGGGTAATCAATCAAACACAACGTGCAAGGAGGGTTTGTGAGACAGACCAGAGCCATACCTCGAGCCCGAGAACACCAACAATGAACGGCATATGAGCAGGAACTCATAACGATAAGATGGGCGTTAATTGAAATGCATGCGAAGAGGTTTTGCAAAGCCCAAGACCAGTCTTGGAAATGATGGCTGACTGCAAATCATATTGCCACCTTTACATTTAGTACAAGCTAGTACAAGCTAGGACCAAAGCATTAAAAAGGAAAATAAGTGCGCACACAGTGGGTTTGATCATAAGGTTTGGGGGAGGTTGAAAATCAAAAATCAAAGGCCTAGTAAAAAGGAAACGTATAACCAAGAATTGAACAAAAACCATACCAAAACGCAAATCAAAAAGGTCTTTTGTTTATATAACTATCAATCCCTAAGCATGCTTGGTGTTCAAATAATCGAAACAAAGAGAATAACTCTTCATGGCAAGGAGCAAAGCTTCATTAATAGACTGTAGGAACAATTTTCCTTTAATAAATTTTCAAACAGAATGGTAACACAGTCACAAGTTTTCATGCTTCGTTTTCATGCTTTCAGTCATGAACGAAGCATGAAAGAAAATAATAGAGAAAAGCGACAACTTGCAACTGTTATTTCGAAAATTGTATCATGAAGAGTAATAAAAATAGATGACCCCAGTTAGGCAACTATATAGATCATTTAATTGATATAAAAAGTTAACAAATATTCGGGTTGCCAACAGGTTGTCCTCTTTCCCCGCTTCTTTTCATATTAGTGATGGAAGGCCTGAGTCTCTCTCTTAACAAGAGCCTACGAGATGGTAAGATTTCTGGCATTAAGGTCTCTCGTCTGGTAAGAATACTTCATCTATTATTTGTGGACGATGTGATAATAATGATAAAAGCATCGGTGGACGAGTGGAAGGAAATACATAAGCTTTTAAATAATTTTTGTGGTGTTGTTGGTCTAGAGATAAACCACAATAAGTCTACTTTTCATCATTATGGATTTCATCCTAATATTTTACTTGTTCTAACAGATCTGTTTCATTTTGGCTCTAAGTCTTTATTAGAGGGTTTTAAATACCTGGGATTCCCATTAAAGGTTGATAATTACAAGGCGACTGACTGGAAGTGGCTCTTGAAGAAGTTTGATCAGAGAATTTTTCACTGGTGTAATCATTTTCTTACCTTGGGGGGTAGATATGTTTTAATCAAGGTCGTTTTGGAAAGCCAACCAGTTTATTGGATGACACTCACGCACATTCTTGTCTCTGTTTTATGCGGGATTCATAGGATGACCTTCTCTTTCCTTTGGTTGAGAGAAAATTCTTCTATGTCCTATCACCTCTGCAATTGGGAGACACTAGCTAAGCCTAAGCATTTTGTGGATTGGGGGATCAAAAATATATTCTGTTTTTCTCGGGCCTT
Organism: Picea sitchensis; assembly: GCA_010110895.2. NCBI lineage: Eukaryota > Viridiplantae > Streptophyta > Pinopsida > Pinales > Pinaceae > Picea > Picea sitchensis. The sequence continues at coordinate 179,991 of SNQJ01S0000909.1, read as the reverse complement.
AGTGGCTAAATCGTTATAGTGAGGTTTGATGCAGCCGGGGATATGGAATGGTGTCTTGAAGGATAAATATCTACCTCATCTTCTAGTAATAACTTAGCTCCAATCTGCAGTTCCTTCATCTCGGGTTGGCTCACAAACATGGAAAAACTTACTTAATGCTCTCCCTTTACTTGTTAGATCATTTTCTTGGAAACCGGGGAATGGCGCAGACATTTTGGTCGATAAAGATGTTATCCTGGGCATGGGAGATGATGCTTTCCTTTCAAATGCATTGATTCAACATCTAAATGAACAATAGGTTCATTACCTCTACCAAGTGAGAGGAGCCATTACTACAGGGTTGATCGTTGCTAATTGGGTTACCAGTACAAATTTGGGTCGGTCGGGCACACTGGCTACAGAATGGGAAAATTATAGAATCCACTTGTCTGTCGTGGACATTTCTCCAACTGATGAATTAGATGAGATTCAATGGATGGGCGGGGATGGAACAAGCATAATAACTACAAAGAATATTTATAACGCTATGGCTAGGGAGTTGTGGCAAAAGAACAGTGTTATAGCAAAAAGGAAGATCCGGTCATGGGAGTGTCCGTTAAAATTAAAGCTTTTCACTTGGTTGTTCATGGAAGATAAGATCCTCACCTGGAACAACCTTCTTAAGCGTGGATGGTAAGGACTCGGGTATTGTTACCTGTGTAAAGGTAATGAAGAATCAGTCTTCCACCTTTTTGTTCAATGTCCTTTTATGGCTTCCATTTGGTGCAAAAATTGTATTCATCTTAAAGTTCATTGTGGTTGGTCGGGGACATCTGTAAAGGATTGTTTTGACTCTTGGTGTACTAGGAACTTAGCTTACCCTACCATACCTGCTTATATTTGTTGGTTTTTTTGGGCTGAAAGGAATTTAGTTATTTTTTAATCCAAAGTTCCATCCATGGAGAAAGTTCTTTTTCTTTCCACAGTTGTTGTAGCGAGTCATAACTCAAAAAGTCTGAAAATTGCAGTAAGAAGAAGTGGCTATGTTCTACAGAAGAATAGAATAACGGGTTGGTTTGATTCGGCATCACAGAGGAACGGAGAAATAAGCGGTGTTGGGGGCTTAATATCCCTTAATGAGCAGAATTCTTATAGATGGTCCCTTAACTATGGTAGGGGTACTAATACAAGAGCCGAACTCCTAGGGGCTTGGGCTATTCTCACCTTGGCCCATAGGTTGGCGATTTCAGATATCCTTATCCTTGGAGACTCCAAAGTTATTATTGATTGGTTAAATAATGTTGGTTCCTTGCAGGTATGCTCTATCGAATGCTAGAAAGAGTAGGTGATTGAACTAAAAAAGATTTTCACTGCAGTCACCTTTGATCATGTCTATAGAGAAGACAATCAGGAGGCGGATTTTCTTTCCAAAAAGGCTCTTACAGATCCACCTGGAACCATTATCTACAATCAACTTATCAATGGACATGAGGGGCCAACCTACCACCTGAAACTTTTCCAGCATGGAGTCTTTTGATTTCTAGTTTCTAAAGACTGTGGAAGTAATAGGAAATTTTGGGGAATTTATAAGTGGATAGACTCCTTGTATTGAATATGATAGTGGAGTAGCAATCCTTTTTTTGCTGCAATTTTTTGGTTTATTTTTGTGATTAGTTTGTAATGATATCTTTTAAGATATAGCTATCTCAGATGGAGTATTATCAAAAGGCTTGTACTTGGATTGTAAGGAACTATCGACAATGTAAACTGATTATATTATCTAATATAATACGTAATTTTCAAGTAGAAAAAAAAAAGTGGTATATCATGTTATATATTAATGTGTAGAATTTTTTCCATTTTCTATTGTTATTTCCTTTTGTTACAAGTTCCCTCTAATTAATATAAAAAATTATTTTTTCTTTAAATATTTTATTAAGAGATTTTTTTTATTAATTATTATTAATAATACACAATATAAAAGAAATTTTATCATATGATATTTTTCACT
>SNQJ01S0000909.1:74102-169375 GCA_010110895.2 Picea sitchensis | reverse complement strand
TGTGTGTATTTTATGTGTGACTGATGATCTTTACTCTTACTGTCCATATGCTGTATGTTTCTTGATGACACATGAAGAAATATTAATAATTGTTAAGAAGGTATAAAATTGTTTAAGCTTATAAACAACTGATTCACCCCCCCTCTCAGTTGTTTTAGTATTTCCAACAAGGATACTAAGCAAAATGGTCGTGGGGAAGTTGTTGGATCAACAACAAAAGGTATTGTTGATAGGTCTGGATCTTTAATCCATTCAAGGTACTTGACTTGTTTTTTTTTTGCACCCCATGTTTATACTTGGGAAACTATAACCACCAAGCAATCCCATGTTTTCATTAATTTTCTTGCAACTCATTAATGATTAGTTATAATTAATTGTTTGAGCTCTTTGTTTCTAACATCTCTAGATTATGGTTTTTCAAATAGAGGTCAACCATGCAAATGTTTTCTTAATTACATTGTTTATTTACAAATGAGTTCAAGCAACAAAAAGACTTACAACAAAGTACATTAATAGAGATCATATATTTTAGGCTCTAATTCAAGGAAGCAATAGTGACTTTGATCATTTGCCTACACCAAGAAAATCATCATCGGCTTGCAAAAAAACAAGCTTTCATAGAAAACAAATATGTATGATCTTCAAGTGAATAAGGGGACAAATGATCTCCACCGTATTCCTAGTTACGAAGATATATAGTTGTATAGACACATAGTTCAGCCACAATGTTTTTTTTTAAGCAAATTTTTGCTAATTTAGTTTTTTTTTTTTAAACTCAAGAAATTTAGACTAAATTTTTTCATATTTTCATTAAAAATAAAAAAACTTGTAGCTAAATTTATGAGTATAGTTATGCATACACTTATTTTTAGCCTAAATATAAACATTTTCCATGAACATATAATAGGTTTTCATAGTATTTTTGTCAAATTATTACTATGCATCCTAAATTTTTGTGAATATACTACAGATGGATGATTAGTTAATAGCAACTACTCTTAGGAAAACCATGAATTTTCAATTGAAGTCATGTAAATTTATATAGTAAATAAATTGTTTTTAATACTTTATTTCTATTATTTTTTTGCACTTCTTTCAATGTGTAGGTGGTATATAGCCCGATACATTTGCCTATTTTTTCAAATAGAGTTGAGGTGGTAGATGGGGTTCAGGGTTCCTTGGGTTCTGACTTATCCACCTCTTAAACTACGAAGGATAAGTCCTATGCCTGGTCTCGAGGATTGGGTCTTGAATTGTCCCCGATTAAAACTAGAAGCACTCGAAAAAGAGCGGGACCTAATCTTCCTTCAGCACCTACTTCCATTCCGTCTACTTGTGACCTTGGGGCGCTTAGAGGATTAAAATCCCTAGCTAGGGCTAAGTCATGAGTATGCTATCCTTGAATATTCGAGGGGTTGGAGGGCCTTTCAAATTAGCCTCGATGCGAAGGCTCCTCTCCACGGTTTCTCCCCATATCATTTTTCTACAAGAGACTTTGACTACTAATGTGAAGGCAAGGGATTGTTTGTTTACTCTGAAGCCAGACTGGTTAGCTTGTGATGTTAGTGCTATTGGACATTCTGGTGGAATGTTGGTTTCTTGGGATCCACGGTTTTTTTCTCTCTCCCCGGTCCTTACGTGTGGAGGAATTCTTTTGACAGGTTACAGTCTGGCTAACAAAAGGAGATTTATTTTTCTGAATGTATATGGTCCATGTTTGGATCGTAAAAAATTATGGAATAGATGTATGGAAAAAGGTCTTTTATCCTATTTGGATTTAATCATGGCAGGGGATTTAAATTTTTCTCTGAGTACGGATGAGATTTGGGGCTCGACTGCTGTCATTGATCCTTTGGCATCTTTCTTTAAGGATTTATTTGCAATTACTTCTTTAGTGGATGTGGTTCTGTCACAGTTGGTGCCGACGTGGAGTAATGGAAGGATGGGGGACTCCAGCATTTTTAAGTGTTTGGACAGATTCTTTGTGGCAGAAGGTTTTCTTGGACTAGTGTTGAGATATAGATCATGGGTCGGTTCTAGTTACATTTCAGATCATGCACCTGTATTTTTTCAACTTGATATTGGGTTTCCTAAGACTGTGTACCCTTTCAAATTTAACCCGATTTGGTTAGAAGATTCTTCTTTCACTGCTTTAACCCGTGAGGTTTGGCTTGACAGTCGGTTTACCCTCTTGGAAGATCCACAAAAAAGGCTAGTGGAGAAACTAGCTCTGCTCAAGAGTCTAGTAAAGGTTTGGGCTCAACAAAAGTTGGTTTTAAGCAAAGAACTATTGTCAAAAGTGGAAATTGAATTGGAAGCTCTATTGTACTAGAAATTAAATGGCCATACCAGTAATGACTTTTATATTCATTGTAAACAGTTGGAGGAAGTTCGCAATAAATTATTACTAGAGGAAGAAGAAAGTTGAAGGCAGAAGAGTAGGGCAACCTGGATCAAGAGCGGGGATAAAAATACTAAGTTCTTTCATAGTTATGCTAACTTTCGAAGGAACAAGAAATACACATGGGAGATTGTTGATGAGACTGGTCGTATGCATATGGGACAAGAAGCTATCAAAGCAGAAGCCACAAATTATTTTGGGTCCTTCTTTAAGGAACAGAACCAGTCAGATTTAAGGATACAACTAGAGACAATAAGACTTTATCCAAGGATGGTGCAGGAGGATGGTGTTCTTATTCTGGAGAAGGTCGTTACATTGGAATAATTTTTAAAGGTTCTAAAGGGGTTCACAAAAGACAAGAGCCCCGGTCCGGACGGGTGGACAGTTGAATTCTTCCTTTTCTATTTTGATTTGGTGGGATCTTATATTCTTGCCATGGTGGAAGATACTAGAATTCGAGGAGAAGTGTGTAGGCCAATCAATTCCACTTTTCTTGCACTAATTCCAAAGCAAAATCGGCCTATAACCTTCTTTGATTACCGACCAATAACACTGTGCAATCTATGTTATAAAATTGTGACTAAGATAATTGCAAAGAGGATAAGATCTATTCTGTCAAGGTTTCTATCTGAGGAACAATTGGGTTTTCTAAAGGGTCGTCAGATCCTGGATGCAATTGGTACGGCACAAGAGTGCCTCCATAGTATCAAATCAAAGAAGCTTCAGGCTATTATCTTGAAACTGGATCTTAAAAAAACTTATGATTGCATTAATTGGGATTACTTAAGATTAGTTCTGATTCAGTGTGGTTTTGGTCATGTAATGACTAGATGGATTAAGGGATGTGTGTCTTCAGCCTCTTTGGATATTTTGGTAAATGGTGAAGCTTCAAAGTTTATAAAAATTGAAAGAGGCATTTGCCAGGGTTGTCCTCTTTCCCCGCTTCTTTTCATATTAGTGATGGAAGGCCTGAGTCTCTCTTTTAACAAGAGCCTACGGGATGGTAAGATTCCTGGCATTAAGGTCTCTCGTCTGGTAAGAATATTTCATCTATTATTTGTGGACGATGTGATTATAATGATAAAAACATCGGTGGACGAGTGGAAGGAAATACATAAGCTTTTAAATAATTTTTGTGGTGCTGATGGTCTGGAGATAAACCTCAATAAGTCTACTTTTTATCATTATGGAGTTCATCCTAATGTTTACTTGTTCTAACAGATCTGTTTCATTTTGTCTCTAAGTGTTTATTGGAGGGTTTTAAATACTTGGGATTCCCATTAAAGGTTGATAGTTACAAGGCGGTTGACTGGCAGTGGCTCTTGAAGAAGTTTGATCGGAGAATTTTTCACTGGTGTAATCATTTTCTTACCTTGGGGGGTAGATATGTTTTAATCAAGGTCGTTTTGGAAAGCCAGCTAGTTTACTGGATGACACTTGCGCACATTCTTGTCTTTGTTTTATGCCGGATTCGTAGGATGACCTTCTCTTTCCTTTGGTCGAGACAAAATTCTTCTACGTCCTATCACCTCTGCAATTGGGAGACACTAGCTAAGCCTAAGAGTTTTGTGGGTTGGGGGATCAAAAATATATTCTGTTTTTCTTGGGCCTTAGTGGCTAAATCGTTATGGTGAGGTTTGATGTAGCTGGGGATATGGAACGGTGTCTTGAAGGATAAATATCTACCTCATCTTCCAGTAATCACTTAGCTCCGATCTGCAGCTCCTTCATCTCGGGTTGGCTCACAAACATGGAAAAACTTACTTAATGCTCTCCCTTTACTTGTTAGATGGTTGTCTTTGAAACCGAGGAATGGCGTAGACATTTTGGTCGGTAAAGATGCTATCCTGGGCATGGGAGATGATGATTTCCTTTCAAATGCATTGATTCAACATCTAAATGAACAACAGTTTCATTACCTCTACCAAGCAACAGGAGCCATTACTACAAGGTTGACTGTTGCTAATTGGGTTACCAGTACAGATTTGGGTCTGTCGGGCACACTGGCTACAAAATGGGAAAATTATAGAATCCACTTGTCTGTCGCGGGCATTTCTCCAACTGATGAATTAGATGAGATTCGATGGACGGGTGGGGATGGAACAAGCATAATAACTACAAAGAATATGTATAACGCTTTGGCTGCGGAGTTGTGGCAAAAGAATAGTGTTATAGCAAAAAGGAAGATCTAGTCATGGGAGTGTCCGTTAAAATTAAAGTTTTTCACTTGGTTTCTCATGGAAGATAAGATCCTCACCTTTAACAACCTTTTTAAGCATGGATGGCAAGGACGCGAGTATTGTTACTTGTGTAAAGGTAATGAAGAATCAACCTTCCACCTTTTTGTTCAATGTCCTTTTATGGCTTCCATTTGGTGAAAAAATTATATTCATCTTAAAGTTCATTGTGGTTGGTCGGGGACATCTGTAAAGGATTGTTTTGACTCTTGGTGTACTAGGAACTTAGCTTACCCTACCATACCTGCTTATATTTGTTGGTTTTTTTGGACTGAAAGGAATTTAGCTATTTTTGAATCCAAAGTTCCATCCATGGAGAAAGTTCGTTTTCTTTCCACAGTTGTTGTAGCGAGTCATAACTCAAAAAGTCCGAAAATTGCAGTAAGAAGAAGTGGTTATGTTCTACAGAAGAATAGAATAATGGGTTGGTTTGATGGGGCATCACAGAGGAACGGAGAAATAAGCGGTGCTAGGGGCTTAATATCCCTTAATGAGCAGAATTCTTATAGATGGTCCCTTAACTGTTGTAGGGGTACTAATACAAGAGTCGAACTCCTGGGGGCTTGGACTATTCTCACCTTGGCCTATAGGTTGGCGATTTCAGATATCCTTATCCTTGGAGACTCCAAAGTTATTATTGATTGGTTAAATAATGTTGGTTCCTTGCAGGTATGCTCTATCGAATGCTGGAAAGAGCGGGTGATTGAACTAAAAAAGATTTTCACTGCAGTCACCTTTGATCATGTCTATAGAGAAGACAATCAAGAGGCAGATTTTCTTTCCAAAAAGGCTCTTACAGATCCACCTGGAACCATTATCTACAATCAACTTATCAATGGACATGAGGGGCCAACCTACCACCTGAAACTTTTCTAGCATGGAGTCTTTTGATTTCTGGTTTCTAAAGACTGTGGAAGTAATAGGAAATTTTGGGGAATTTATAAGTGGATAGACTCCTTGTATTGAATATGATAGTGGAGTAGCAATCCTTTTTTAGCTACAATTTTTTGGTTTATTTTTCTGATCAATTTGTAATGATATCTTTTAAGATATAGCTATCTCAGATGGAGTATTATGAAAAGGCTTGTACTTGGATTGTAAGGAACTATGGGCAATGTAAATTGATTATATTATCTAATATAATGCGCAATTTTCAAGTGGAAAAAAAAGTGATATATCATGTTATATATTAATGTGTAGAATTTTTTTCATTTTCTATTGTTATTTCTTTTTGTTGCAAGTTCCCTCTAATTAATATTAAAAAAAAAAATATTTAAATATTTTATTATGAGATTTTTTTTATTAATTATTATTAATAATACACATATAAAAGAAATCTTATCATATGATATTTTTCACTATCACGATTATTAAAAACAATTATATATATATATATATAATGACAAAATGAGAGGATGATGTAAATGTATATTAAATCCACGTAACGTTGTAATCAGAGTACGATATTATTAAACGATCTTTCACTTTCATGATGATATAATAAGGATTTTGAATCGTATATTCATAAATGGAAAACACGAGGAAAGGAAATGATTGATGTAAATATAATATTTGATTTAATGTTGAAATATTATCATATGATGTGATATAAAAGAGCACTCACTTTCAAGAAAATTGGGTTTGAATGTATATATTTATTAAATGGAAAATATGAAATTTTTAATTAAATGCAAAGTCTTCTCAGGCTTTGAATTATATATTTATAAAAAACGGTTTTCAATTATATTTTATAAAATGATTAGATGTTAATGTAAATATAATATTAAATAAAGCGTATTTCTACCTAATCTGAATCTTATATTATATGATTTCAATTTCATGATAATACAAGAAATATTTTGAATTATATGTCCATAGATGGAAAATATGAGAGAAAGATAAGGTTAGTGTAAACATAATATTAAATAAACTCTGTATGCATTTAAGATTGAAATATTACCAAATGATATGTATAAGAGAGTTTTCACTTTTACGAAAGTTTGGTGTGAATTATATATAATTAAATAAAAATTCACTTTTAAGAAAAAAAACTATGAAATTGTTAATTCAAATATAAAACGAAGACTTTTCAATTCAATATACTATAAAATGTTGTATTTTTTTATTTTTATTTTTAAAGAAGGGAGATTTTTTTTTAAAGGGAGAAGTGTTTTTGGAGTGAATTGTTTTCTATAAATGGTAATGAGAGTTATAAAATTATCTATTATGTTAAATGTTTTTACATTGAAAGATTAGTTTACAATTTATTATTACAATTAGAGTTATAAAATTATCCGTTATGTAAATGTTTTTTACATTGAAAGGTCATTTTACAATTTAGTATGGAAGATATGTCTAATGGTTAAGAACATGTGTTTCCTCTTAAGAGGTCACAGGTTTAAATCCAAAGGGGGTAGGGTATGTATACCTTCGTAGACTTTACCAGTCAAATCGTTGGGCGGAGGGGGGTCCCTTGTCCCACAAACAACCTTGTCCCACAAACAAAAGTGTCTCATACACCTACGTTAAATTAAATATAGATAGAAATATAAATATGATTAAACTTAATGTGGCCATGTGTTAGGTTTGAAAATAAAATTATAATATTTATAATAAAAAATAGTAATAATATTATTATTATTATATGAAAAATATGTCCATGTGTTAGGTTTGAAAATAAAATTATAATACTTATAATAAAAAATAGCAATAATATTATTATTACTATATGAAAAATATGAAAAGATATATTATTTTTTCAATAATTAAAATTTTATTTATACATATTTATGTCTCTATAAGTTTTGGGTTTTTGAAATCTCAATTTTATAGAATATAACCATTTTAAATCCATTTTTAATGATAAAAAAAAATTGCATTCAAAATATTTGATCCATCTGGCTGCAGTATCCTATTTTGACCATTTGGATTATGATCATACTGTAAATAAGTGGATATAATAACCATAGTCAAGTCATATAAAATGACCCCGTGCGTAAATTATGTAAATATTGTGTATGAATTCATAATGTGAGGCTCAAGCCCAAGGTGTAAGTAGTGCATGGCTAGACATGTATTTTCGATATATAGGTTTTTTATATACCATGAGGTAGACTTGTCATGGCATACTCAATATTTGTAAATATCATTTTGAAAATTAATATAAAGGTCGAAGGTTGGAAACGAAGAGAACAAGAGGAGCTATGATTCCACTAGAGGGGAAGAGGAAAGAGGGTCCAAGGCATCACAAATAATCCTAAGTTGCCTAAGTTTCCTAAGTTCCTAGCATTTACCTTCACCTTTTTACCATGTGCTTTAATGAAACCTCAACCACTAATTATTGAATGAAGGAGATAGTTGGTGGGGAAGTCCACCTTCCATAGCTATGAGGGCATCAAGGTTGATTACAAATATGAGGAGTGTAAGAAACTCCATCCCCATAGGAATTCAAACCTCATGGAAATTTCAACCATCTCTTTTCCTATGCATTCTCTTCATGAAAATTCAAATTGACTACTTCCATTGGCTCATTCTATTCATCCATTTTCCACCATTTGAAATCCATGCATTCCACTCACAATGATTCTCATTTGAACATATAATTAATGAAGGAGCTTTGAAGAAGAGAATGTTGTGAACCTCAAAAGGGATATCGAAGGTTGTAGAGGAGGATAGAGGCTAGGTTGATAGGATACCATCATGTTCCCTATACATTGATTCTATTTGAGTGCTCAAGATAAAATATTAAATTCTATTGGGTTTGCTTGAAGGAAGACATTTGATTGTAATCCTTCTATACATGTTTAAAATAAATGGAGGGAAGATTATTTTGGAGGGATTGTTGAGGATAGAAGGAAAATATATTCCTTGTGTTGTGCGAGGTAGTTGAAGTGATGTCAAAGCATCAAATCCACAACCACCTTTGTACTATCAAATAAGCATGACAAAAGGTTGAACAAGCCATCAATTGTTGATGAATGTGAGATCACCCATTCCAAATCAAACATCCAAATCCAATCGAGGTTCACCTTTCACCCCAAAATCCAACGAAGTCTTAATGATTCCTTAGTTTTTCCACTAACGGTTATTATGTCTCCATGGGATTTTCATTTTAGTGGAGGTTGATTGTTTAGATTTAGCACAATCAACTTTTCACAGTCCATTTCTCCTTTTAGCAATCGAATGGATGGAAGTGGATTGAATGTCACCAATCACCAGTTTTAATGTGACGAACCTGTGATTGTCCCTTCAAGTGAATATTTATATGACTATTTGAGTGGTAGTCTAGCCATCCTCAATGTCTTTTAATTTATGCCTTTCCATCAAGTTTCAATTAATAAGGTAGATGAATCCAAGCAAGCGAAAATAATCATTGAATTTATGTCATTTCCCAATAGGAAGAGAAGGAATCTATTGCAACGTAGAGAAGGTGACCCAAGCTTGAATTTTGTAAGGATTTGTAAGTCATAGAGAACCGTAGCAGCCTAGTTGAGATTGAGACTAGGCCTAAAGAGATGAATGATTCATATAACGCTAAGAACAATGGATGCCCTAGTAATGTAAACTCAAATATTTCATTAGTAATACAAATTGATATTGTTTATGAAAAGTTCATTTTCCTTTGTGACTAAATGTGTGTGAGTTTTGTGTCTAATTTTCAATATGAGGTGATGTGTACTCTAAAATACCATGCTTGGTTATAGTTTAGTAAAACCCCAACCAAGGTTAGCTTCAATATGGTATCAGAGAATTATTGAGGCTCGCTTCCATGTGAAGAGGAAAATTCCATTTGAGTAAACTAGATTGAAGTGTTCTAGGATGAAATTGTTGTTGGGAATTTAAGTGCGGAGAGTGCAAAAATATTCACAGGAAAATTGGTCCATAAGAACACATATATACTTTAAACATCACATTGTATTAATTTGTCTCTCATGTATCATACATCTCTCATATTCAATAGATAACATGAGGTCCATTTATATAGCATTAGGAGACCATACGAAGATTTTCAATTTAGACATTTGGTACAACCATCTCCATAACTATCTCTGAAAATATCTCAAGTGATCCCATGAGATCCTCATCCCTAATTTCTCTCTTTGTCTTCATTTTTGTTTTGTATATAGAAATTTGTGCATGATTTACATTATTATATATCACAAGTATGAGTTATTCCTTCATAACCCCCCCTTAATGAATACTTGTGATTCAATCTGGATTTTTTAGTTGTCTTCATCATCAATTTCATGCACTCTACATCATCTTCGGTCTTCTTAATCTACATCTACATATTTATTTTTCACCATCTTCTTGTATCATGTATGAGTTGCACCGTTCTTTTATAAGTCTAGATCTTCAGTCAATCATCTAGACTCATCATCTTAATATCCAGGGTTTCTTTGGCTTATCGTTAACCATCTCATGAGTTATCTATGGATTACCCTAAACTAATTCATCATATCCAAGATTTTCCTTGGATTATCCTTAACCATTACATCATCGAGGGTTTTCATTGGTTTACCCTTAACCATTACAATATTTTTTTGGATTACTGCGAACAATTACAAGATGAAAATACTCATGATTTGATTTACCCAAAGAATGAATAAAAAATAAATTGATAATTCTGAACTTTCCCTTAATGACAACTAACTTTTTGAAGACCAACAAAATCATAGACTTTTTGTGTGGGGGATTTTGTTGTACATTAGAGGATTTTACCCTGTAGAATATTTTCAACATAAAAGTAACTTTCTACCATTCATGTATATCTATCCAACCACAATTTACCTTTATGTGAGGTTTGGATATTTATCTTTGCCAACATGTGTGATGATCATAATTATTAAAACTACACATATTGCAAGGATGAAAGTTCCAAAACTTATCTTGTACATGTCCTATTTTTTTATAATGACTACAATAGTTCCTCTGGTTTTGCACATGATTAGTTGCACTACTACTTGTAGATGATTCACCTTCTATAGATGTTTCTTCTTTTACAAATTTGATGTCCCTATTGTTTATTTGACATTCATAACCAATACTTTTTTTTCTTGGACTTATACATATATTTATGGGCATCTAGATGCCTTTCCCATTTTTGCCTAAACTTTTGACATTAAAACCCTTTTTTCTCATGAGTTTTAAGCCAATTCATTTTTTATTCCGTTCAAGACAACCAATTTTATCATCTTCCATTTTAGGCTCCTTTGCAAAGATATCACTAGTACCATCATTCTGAGTCTGATAACATGAGAGAGACGCATGCATATCATATTTATTAGCATCAATCAAATTATTAGTGACATAAGGGTTATCAAGCTTTTGAATCAAGTCACTTGTGTCACAAATTGCATCACATGTTATTTTTTCTTGGTTCATTTTTTTACTTTGATTTCCAATGTTAACAACACATTTTCCTTTGCAAACAAGTATTGTTTCAATGATTCGATCAGTTGATCTTTCTTACAATGAAGTTTTAAAATATCAATCACCCATGTATCCAATGATTCCAACCTTTTTTCTAGTCCACTTATATATTGTGTAGAAAAACCATCAAATTATTGATAGAGCTCCTTATCACGTGCTATAAGTTCAATGACTTTCCCATTATTGAATTATTCAGTTTCTATAACCGATCCATCTCTTGGAGAGGATCTTCAAGATCTTTTTGAAGTACTTCAATTTCATGATTAGCATTTTGTAATATTTTTTCTCCTTTACCCATTATAAAGTGTTGAATGATTCATGCTCACTTGCCAAAGAATCAACACAACAAATATAGGGTGTCGTGTACAACCGATCATGCACCCTTCTTTTAAACACAACCATAATAAGGATGCCAGGTACCACTGAGCATGCACCCCAAATATTCTACCACCTTAACACTTGAAACCTTATCCTCAAACAAGGATAACCACCACAAAAAATATATATTTTTATTAATTTTAAATACAAAGAAGGTAGGACACTTGCACAATTACAAAAATATATATTTACAATGATTGGAAATATGATCCCTTTTACATTTTTTTTTTTTTTTAGTCTCATATCATCATTCAAACAAATTCTCTCAAACTCACATGCATTCTTCCCTGTTCATGATGTTATTAAGTTTCTTTAATAAAATAAACTTTAGTTTTCAAATGTTTCATGTGAATGAATAGTTTAAATTAACAAATAGTTTGCCAAGATTTGGTAGGAAGCTTACTTTTCAATGGCCCATGTCTTGACAACAATTATTGGAGAGAACACTTTCACTTGTTGCTTAGTCCTTCAACCAAATAACTGTATTGATCTCATGATTTCTAATATGAAAAAATATTGTCATCAAAATTCCAAATGATCTTGAATGTAGAGGGGGAGATTCATCTTCCATGTACATGAGCTTTCAAGTGGTCTAAACTAAAACTCCATCAATGGTTCATATTTCTCTAGGATTCAATACAAAAATATCCAAATTTTCTTTGAAAATAGAAGCAAATACACCTTCCAATGTTTAGTTTTCCAAGGAGAGAAGAAAATACCACATATCCAAATATGAATCCCGCATTGTGAAAATCTCTAATATAGTCTTGTTGCAATAGTAAACCCCCTTGCATTGTCATACCCTATCACATATTTATGAATATTTTGAAGCTCCATTGTTATAATTCCAAGGCCTCTTCTTTGTTCTCGTTCTTTTCATCAAATGGGGTTTGAACTCATGTTCTTACTTGGGTTTCTTAGTTGACCAACAATCCGCGTAAGGTACTAAATCATACTAGTATGCACTAGTAACTTGTAGCAACTGTGGAAAACTATTCATTGTTTTCCAACATAACACAATAATAATGGAGTAGTATGAGACTTACTAATATATAGGTAAATCTGTACCCAACGATCCACCAAAGTATGAAATCAATAATAGCTATTTTCAATGCTATGAACATCTAATCGATTGTTAGGAATAGGATTGTGGAGCAATAAAAAATCAAAAAATCAAAATGAATGCAGAAATAAAACACATAAGAATAGAATACAAGAGAGACAACGATATACATGGTTCACCCAATATGGGCTACGTCCACGGAGAAACAACTAGTCCTTCCTTTATTCCATCTAGAAAAGTGAAGGGATAACACCTACAACACATCCACTACAACCTCCTCTTCACTTTCTCACAATATCCTCTCTCAGTCATGGTACTCTCTCTCTCACCATTACAATACAATACATAGGATCACATGGCACCCTTAAACCCTAATCCATTGACCTAGATTAGATTACAACCTTAATTCCTTAACCAGAATTAGAAAACCATGGGACGAAAAAACATGTGCCAAAGCACCCAACACAGATGAAAAAAACTACCCAAAAAATCATCTCAGGGGTTGTTTCCCCCACTATGCTCGACGCAATGTAACAACATGTAGGGATAATCATGCAAAGAATATAACACATAACCAACAAACCCCCACCAAGGAATGGTATCCAAATGCGATTGAAACAAGACCTCTGAATCAAGAAGATAATCAGGCTCCACAACCAACATCAATGAATGGAAAAATGGGCAGCATTCTAGTCTCAAATATCTCCACCACTCAATCCATGTAGGAGTGATACACAATGGCACTATCCAATGGCTTCCACGTGAATCACACCATGCTCACCACATATCTCAATCCATAAGTCAAGTCTAGCCAGCTTCCAAAAGGCTTTTTGGTTCAATTGTTTGAGTACATCCGTAATTGCGACCAAAATCGCAAGATTAATTTGTCCTTTACCACATGATAATCATATAACTACACTATTGTCAAGGTTGACAAGAATGTTTGTAGCAATCATTTCACAACAATCAAACTTCAATATTTCACCAATGTTGTTCCACCTCCAGGGTCTTCAACAACATGCAGTGCAATAGCTTCAGTGAAGATAAAAACTCACATACACACAAAAACTTACTTTTACAACTCTGCAATTGCAATTCAAGATGCCTTTACAACCATAGCTCATATAGCATATGTTGGTAATTTGAGCATAGCGAACACAAAATATTCACACAAAAATCGTTTCATAAGAACACAAATATACTTTAAACATCACATTGTATTAATTTATCTCTCACATATCATACATCTCTCATACTCATATTCGATAGAGTACATGAGGCTCATTTATATAACATTAAGTAACCATAACAAGATTTTTAATTTATAAATTTGGTACAACTATCTTCACAACTATCTCCCAAAATCTCTTAAGTAATCTCATGAGATTCTCATCCTAACTGCTCTCTTTGTCTTCATTCTTGGTTTTGTGTGTAGACATTTGTGTATGATTTAAATTATTTATTATCACAAACATGAGTTATTCCTTCAATTATAGCTCCATTAAAGAAACTTCTACAAAGAAATGTAAGTGGAAGAATTGTGCATAAAGAGTAGTGACATGGCAAATATAAGGGGAGTGAGAGTGATATGGAGAGGTAGAATATAGCATGGAAGCACTTTAGATAAAGTAACACAAACACTAAAAGCTATACAAACAAGATTAAAAAATATAGAAACAAAAAAATTGGAATAAAAATTCAAAACATAAATGATGATAAACAAGAAGTCAAAGTTACTCAACTTTAGATAAAGTAACACAAACACTAAAAGCTATACGAAAAAGATTAAAAAATATAGAAATAGAAAAATTGTAATAAAAATTCAGAACATAAATGATGATAAACAAGAAGTCAAAGTTTTTTTTTTTCCAAAAGTGAATTTTTCTCAAAATTATATTAGATATAATTTTCTTTACATACTATCATTCATGTGTTACAATCATCCCCGAAGGACAAACTGACTATATCAGATCACTTAAAAGGACACATCAAAAAACCAAAAATTTGCAAGTTACAATATAACATGGCATAAACTAAAATTTGCCAGGTTAATATAGTCACGATCTATCTGAGAATCAACAATAAAGTACCACAGCTTCAAAAAAGGAGTATATTCGTGGCGGGAAACCTATGTAAGATTATCAGTATATATTAAGGTACTGTATCGGCCTTGGTTCACCCGGATCCCATTGATAGTAGGATATCCTTCCTTCCTGTGCCTGGAGAGCTTCCTTGGATAGCTTGTTTGATTCCTTATTAAATTCTTTATATATATGAAAGAAACTTAGAGTCTGAAAATAATTGTAAAGTTCTTTGGTGTGTTTCTTCCAGCCCTCGAGAAAACAGATGTCCATCTTTGCCTTGCCCTTCAGCCAATCTATGATCACTCTAGAGTCAGCTAAGGCTTGAAGCCTTCAGATATTTAGATGGATAGCTAAAATTAGAGTATCCCAAATGCCCATTAATTCAGCCTTTGTATTTGAACCTGTACCCACATTTAGACACCATCCATAAACCAGGTTATCTAATGTTTTAATAACACCTCCTGCTCCACAGGTTAATTTTTCGTTGCTTGCTACCCCATCAAAGAATGCCATGGCTGACCCTTCCTCCTGGTGTAAGTAGAAATCCTTTATTAAGGATTTTTGTATTAGATTTTTTGTTTGGATGCTAAAGTCCCAATATTTTAAATAATACAGAGTGGATCGAAGGGGCCTTGTTTTTGAAGATACAGAGATTTCTTTCAATCTATAGGCTCCAACAAGTAATGGCCACTAGTTCAATAAGGACTAACATATCACTTGCCCAATGATAGAAACAATCTGCGATATCATGTCCCTTCCAGTCACTTGTAAAATTCAACAGATATTTTAGCCAAAACCAAACCTGTGTTGTGAAGCTGTATTCTACAAACAAGTGATCAACATTTTCATAATTTCTTTTTCATAAAACACACCTCCCAGGTCCTTCCCATCCTCGTTTCTGAAGTCCTTCCCAAGTTAAAACCTTCCTAGAAATGGTCAGCCAAGAGAAATTTTTTATTTTTAATTGGGTGTTCCATTTCCAAATTTTTTGTTTCCAAAAAAAATCTTGATTATAATTTTTAGTAGATACGAGGGTTGTATAAAAAATTTTAACAATTGTGTTGCTCGAAGCATACCCTCCCATCCACATAAGAATATCCTCAGTTGTGCCCAGTGAAACAACAGTTGCGGTAAGGGTCTTTGTATAGTTGTCCCACTCCTCTGTAAGATCACCACGAAGACCTAAAGAAGTGCTATCTCTCCAGTAATCAGAACTGTCCTTTATAATACCAGGATTTTTTGCATCAATAAGGAATTTAATGTCCCTATTAATAAGAAAGTCCAAGAGATTTTGTGACAAGAGAGAATTTTCACGTAATCCTAGGATGAAATCTTTTCCAATGTTAATTTTATTTCCTTTGCCCGGTAGCCAACTGTGCCAATGATTTATCACATTTATCATCTTCAGAAGGTTCCTCCAGATTCTAGAATGTGTGCTCTGTTCAAATTTTGCGGACCTGAACCACTTTGTCACATCTTGATGTTTTAAATATTTATCTAGCACAATGTTGTGCCAAATACCTTCACGGAATAGGGTGTTCCAAAGAATATTTTCCAGCATCGCAAAATTGAAAAGATTAAAATCTCGAATACCCCACCCTCCAAAGGCTTTTGGCCGCGATATTACCTCCCATCTACACAAATGGATGTGACTCGAAGACAAATTTCCATTCCATAAAAACTTAAAGCATAATTTTATGATCTGGGCTATCACAAATTTAGGAAGTAATTCTACTGCCATCCAATATACTGCTTGACTTTCAAGTACCGATTTAAGTAGAATATACCTTCCTCCCAACGAGAGCCACCTGTAGCACCAGCTCCCTATCTTTTTTTCAACTTTTGTTATCAACCAATTCCAATCAGCCACCCTTTGTGATCTTGTTTTCAACCAAAAACCCAGATATTTGAAACTGCAGCTTAGGGCCGTAAAGGTATACGACAATAACAGTCTTAAAGAAAGTATTTTAGCTTTATCCATCGCTTCATAATGCACCGAGGTCTTTAAATAATTTACCTGCAGGCCTGTGACTTTACAGAACATATGTATTAGATCATCGATTTGCTTCCATTCCGAAAGATCCACCTTTGTTAAAATCAAAACATCGTCTACAAATAGCAGATGTAATATGTTTATCATATTTGAAACTTTAATACCTGTAAGCTTATTCTCTAATTTACTTTTTTTAATAGAATACTTAGAGCCTCCGTGACCAAGATGAAAATAAGTGGGGACAGCGGGCATCCCTGCCTTAGGCCCCTCTCACTTTTAAAAAATTCAGTAACCTCCCCATTTAAGAGCACAACATAGGACGATGAAGTAACACAACTCATAATCCACCTTACCATTTGAGAGTAAAAGCCAACTTGATTAAGAACCAAGTGGAGAAAGTCCCAATCCACACAATCATATGCCTTGCGCAAATCTAGTTTTAGAATCAAAGATTTGTTTCCTTTCTTTTTTGCTAGGCTATGCAGGCATTCAAAGGCCGTTCCTAAGGCATCCTGTATTCTTCTCCCTTCCAAGAATCCAAGTTGTTCTACAGACATCATTCAGGAAAGAAAAGGATTTATCCTATTTGATATGATCTTTGAAATCAACTTGTAACAAAGGTTACAAAGGGATATTGGCCTAAAATCCCCGAAAGTGGACATATTGTTTTCTTTAGGTATTAAAGCCAAGAAGGTAGAATTTAGACTACTTGGAATATTCCCAAATTTCCTGGACTCCTCCACCATCTGAACCAGATCCTCACTAACTAAATAAAAAAAGTATGTGAAAAATTCCACCGTCCAACCATCACGGCCCGGACTTTTGTCCCTTTGGAATTTGTTAAGAACGCCTTTTATTTCATCAACCGTAACAGGCTTCAATAGGAGATCTGTGTCCTCTGGTTGAACCATTCTCAGATAGAGTTCAGTGACTTCAATTTTTTGCGGATTAAATAAATCTCCTCGAGCTTTATAAAACTTACCAAAATACTTTGTTGCAGCCAGCTTTAAATCTGTTTGTCCTTTAACCTGATTTCCATCATCATCAATTAGATCCCAAATGTGTTTGTGGATGCGCCTATGATTTGCGAATTTATGAAATAAACTCATATTAGAGTCACCACTTTTGAGCCAAATCACCCTGCTCCTCCGGCGCCATTTTTCTTCATTAGATTTTAGAATTTCATTTATTTCTGTTTCCAATAAACCCAAACTAAATTCTTTTTCAACGGTTGTGTTTCCATCGACCGCCCGACTTAAATGTTCTTTGATCTGTGCTTCCAGAGTATCTAATCGTTTGGATAATAATTTTTCTTTATTCCTTGCCCAAACCTTTGTGTCCTGTTTAAGGTCTTTTAATTTCCAGACTAGCCTGCGTTGATGACCTCCTTCCGAAAGGTATTTATCATCCTTCCAAACTTTATTTACCAAAGATGAAAAATCAGGATCCATCAGCCATGCAAGATTGAATTTGAAGGGATAATTCTTGCTAACAGGAACTAGATCCATCTGAAAAATGATAGGTGCATGATCCGATATATATGGATAGACCACCCATGACCGGTAAAATTCCTTTGTGGTTAAAAAACTATCAGATAAAAGAACCCTATCCAATCTTTTAACGATAGCCAAGGGTCCCTGCCGTCCATTCCTCCAAGTAGGAACCAAGCGATCTAGGCAAATATCCACTAACTTCTTTGACTGAAACAGTGCTTTGAGATGATCTGCCAAAGATACCGAGAAATTAGAACTTCCCCAAACCTCTTCAGCTGAAAGAGTAATATTTACATCACCCACAATAATCAAGTTTCTTGCTTCAAGAATACCACTGCCCGCCAACTTATCCCAAAAAGCCTGTTTTTCTGTGCAGGGCCCATACATATTGAGAAGTGAGAAACAACAATGAGTAGATAAACAACTTACAGTCAATAGAATACCCCCGCAAGTCAGTGAGGGAAGTAAGTTATAGGAGTTAGGGTCCCATGCCACTAACAAACCCCCTGAAGTACCTAGCGAACTGACTGCACACGCGATCTAGGTCGGTTGAAAAACCTGTAAAAAAGATCTAGCCTTGCAATCCTCCACAAGAGTTTCCTGTAAGAAAATTATATCTGGACAAACATCATCCAACACTCGTCGGAACGCGGCGGCTTTAAGGGAGCCCCCTATCCCTCGAATATTTAAGGAGAATAAAATCATTATTTTTCCCTTGCTAGGGTCTTCAGTGCTCTAAGTGCCCCACTGTCAGCAGTGGAAGAGTTTTTGGCTTCAGAGAGAGTTAAACCCCCTTCCAATTTTTTTCATGAGTATGGTTCCGTGGTCTTGGTGTTGAGATTTCACCCAT
The DNA here is from genome assembly GCA_010110895.2 of Picea sitchensis. NCBI lineage: Eukaryota > Viridiplantae > Streptophyta > Pinopsida > Pinales > Pinaceae > Picea > Picea sitchensis. Next base: position 150,444 of record SNQJ01S0000909.1, on the reverse strand, counting down.
AAAAACAAGAAGTCAAAGTTACACACAAAAAAAGTTAAGGTAGTTGACACCCAAAAAAAAAAAATTACAATCATTGAGAGATTGGAGAGGAAAATCACGGATGAAAACCCTTCCATTTTCTAAAAACTTAAACCCTAAAAATTAATTAATAAATTGGACCAAGAAAGGTTTTGAATTATATATTCATTAATAAGATGGGGTTATGTAAATATAATATTTAATAAACCATATATCCACCTATGATGTGATATAAAAGTAACTTTCACTTTCTAGATATTTCTAAAAAAGTTTTGAATATATATGCCTCGATGATAAAATGAGAGGAAGATTTAGTTGATATAAATATAATATTAAATAAATCGTTTAAAAGTTTTGTATATAAATGCCTCGATAATAAAAATGAGAGGAAGATTTAGTTGATGTAAATATAATATTAAATAAATCATTTAAATGAGAGAGATCTAGTTGATATTTTATCGTATAATATTTTTCACTGTCGTGATTATTAAAGAGAAGTTTTGGATTATATATTGAAAGAGAGGGGTGTCAGTTATATATTGATAAAATGACAAAATGTATATTAAATCAAATGTATATCTACGTAACTTTGAAATTTTAAAGTAAGAAGATTTTTTTTTTTTAAAAGAAAAAGTATTTATATTAATAAATATAAAAATATTTTTTACAAAATATTCATTTGTTGTTGTCCATTAGTCCCTTTTACATAGTCATACTCAGATGTATGATGTTCAAAATGTTTTTTAAATAAACTGTATATCCACCTCACGTTGAAATATTAGAGTACGAAATTATTCATAAATGGAAAACACTAGAGGATAATATGATCGATGTAAATGCAAATTTTATTTATTTTTAGGTTTTGAAAGATATATTTATAAAAAGGGTTTTTATTTATAATAATAATAATAATAATAATTTATCTTTAATTTTGAGGTTATGAGTCAAGTCAAATATCTAATTGGTATATGAGATTTTCTTGTTTGTGGGATAAGAGAGTTTTTTTTGGTACCGATTTGACTATTAAAATTTATGAATGTGTACATATCCTACTTAAATTTGAACATAAGCTTATAGAGATGTATATACCCTACTTTACCTCTTGTGGATTTGAACATATAACTTTCAAGGAGGGAAAGAAACACATGTTATTCTTGAAATAATAAATATAATGTAAATATAATATTAATCTCAAAGTGAGATTAAAATTAAATTAATATTATAATCTAAATATAACTTTAATATTAAAATTAAAATTAAGTTAATGTAAATATCCGCCTCATGTTGAAATCTTATATTATGATCTGATATAAAATGAGCTTTCATTTTCATGATGATACAAGGAAGGTTTGGAATTAGATATTCATAAATGGAAAAAATGACAAAAAGATAAGGTTGTTGTAAATATAGCATTAAATAACAATGTTGTCTAACTGTTCTATGAAATGGCTTTTTTCGTCGGATTCCAACAACATAAATCTGTATGAAATCATTATTTTTTGTTGTCTAAAATACATTTTTGAATACAGAAATGGATTCAGCATGTTGGAAAACCCCTAGGGCATTCAGATTATACAGAAATAATCACTCAAATCTGCAGATCTAACAATTTCTTGTCGGATTTCAAGTAAATCTCACCAGAAAAAATCGTCGGAGAAGATTCATTTTGTAGAACGTTTAGAATACGGCTTAAATAACATGTGTATGCATTTAATGTTGAAATATCACCATATGATCTGTATAAGAGAGTTTTAACTTTCAAGAAAGTTTGGCATTGTATCTTGGGCATTCAAATTGTCCCATTTCCAACAAGGGTGGTTTTTTCGATGAGTTAAAGTTCTACTTTTTTCTACTTGTTTTTTTTGTATATCTAACGATCCACATCGTCTTAAAATCATCCAAAACCCCTAGAGACAAATTTCTAAACATAGATGTGAAACTCTAATTTCTGGCATAGTTCCTATAGATTTTAGGGACAATTTTTACCAAATAAGGGAGGCGGTATAAGTGCCCCTTATCCCACGCAAAAAAGATTTATTTGAATTATATATATTAAATGAAAATTATGATATTTTTAATTCAAATATAAACGAAGATTTTTAAATTCAATACACCATGAGATATTATATTAGTTTTAAAGGAGGGAGAAGTGTTTTTGGAGTGAACATATAGAGAGTCATAAAATTACCCATCATGTGAGTTATTTTTTTATAAATCACAGTGACAACAATAAAATCATTTGTGACCTATAAAACCAATTATCATGTGAGTTGTTTTTGCATTAAAAGGCCTTTTTACAAATTTAGTATGGAAGAGATGTTGTAATATATATATATATATATAGTACATAAATCAAGATATCAAGAAATGGAGAATTAGAGTAATTAGTGGATAATAATAATAGTAGAATATAATTATATAAAGGAATAAGACATAATCAAGTAAATTGTTACCTCGTTTTGAATCCAACAAGCTTATAAAAAGTAGGCTACTCTATGTACAACATAAATATTCTTGAATATTAGAGTACAAGTTATATTATATTAATTTTCTATCTCATTATGTATCACTATATGATCTAGGTGGATATCAGTGCCCACCTACCTCTTTCACTGACTCAACACAGTTCTACATCTTGGCACTTTGGTTTTTTTTTTTGGGTCCTAAACTTCCAAGGCTATTTTGAGGCCTTGATCTATGTTTTTTTTGGGAGATTTAGAGGCTTAAGTTACAGTTTAACACACCCAATCCATGACATGAAATTGTTCTTCTTGGTTAGAGCTTTCCAATGAGCTACTATGCACCCCAAACAGAGATTGTATACAAAAGTTGTTCCCCAAGGAAGTTGGTGTATCAACTAACCACAAGTTGTGCCTCCACGAAGTTGATGTATCAACTAACCACCTCAGGGCCTAAATTTTTTTTGGCGCTTTGCCTCCTATGGTTAGGGTTTTGGGCCTTTAAGTTCTTTATTTATGTTAAACGGTCATTCTTTCAGCCACGTGTGATAGATTTTGTGAATAAGCGTAACCACCATCTCTCTCTCTCTTCAAAGATAAGCTACCACAATTCTAGCCAGATTGTGTACTACAATTTTCTACTATTTTAATATTCACTAATAGAAGTTGGTTTTTCACTGTATTACTATGCTCTCTTCTATATTTCTATATGTGTGTGCTCCATTTATTTTCCTACCTTTCATTTCATTCCCTATACAATCTGAATTAGTGGTATCAGAGCAATATACTTCCTATTGTTTATCGGTTCATTTCCCTAATGAGGTTAAGGTATAGAAATTTGGATCTCAAGCTAGTTTCACTAGGGGATGGACACTCTCACTGGCCCAAGTAGCCTCCCATGGTGGGGGAAGAGAGAGATGGTGGATTTGGATATCCTTTCAGGATGTTGCTCGAGGAATCCCTTGTGTGACAGAGGAACAAGATGATGGAAAACTTTGTCTAGATCCTTCAATGACTAATGGCGGCAACCGAGGCACCTTCAACAAGCAATTATTTCAGAGGAGCGACTTCCTTCAAGGTACAAATTAACTTTTATATCATTTTATTTGAAGGTCAAATAGATGCATATGCTTTTGAGAAATGGTCAAATCTATTAGAGGGTTACTACTTTGTCCAAAAAATTTATGACATCAAAAATGTCACCATCATGCTCCTTAAAGACCTCCGTCGTGTCAAATATTGGTGGGAAGGTTATTGGGAGAGACAGAATATAGATGAGTCTACAACATTTGAGATAGAACCCACTTGGGAAGCCTTTGTTGACGCCCTCAAGGAGGAATTCTACCATGTTGGGAACTATGATGACCAATACATAAGATGTAAAACTCTGCAATAGGAGAGAGACCAAATAGTCTTGGAGTACACCAATATATTCCATACCTTGCACTCAAAGCTGGGTATCAGAGACTCCAAGTGACACCTAGTTCTGAAGTACCATAGTGGCCTACACAAGTACATCCAAATGTAGATGGATTTCTTGGACATCTCCTCACTGGGAATCACTTATCAATATGCTATCAAAATTGAGAAAAAAATTCAAGCAAAGGAATCAACGAGACTTAGGGTTTGCAAATATGTCATAACATAAGCATGCTAAAAATGGCCCTAACTCAAAGACAACTAGTCCAAGCCATAGGAAAAGAAGGGTAATGGGAATTAAAATAAGGACACTATAAATTGGTATGAATTCCACAAAATCCCCTGGCACAACACTGATGAATGTCACTCAAAATAGTCATTGTTCGTCGAGATTAAAGAAAAAGAGTTGGATCCTAACTCAGAATCCGATTCAAAATAGGATAAAGGAAATAGGATCATCAATACATAACCCAATGCTACCATCATAACCACAAATATCCAACTAGAATATTCTTAGGATCTTGAGGAGGGGGAGTGACTCTTCCATTAATAAATGTGGGTGAAGGGGACCCCACTACATTTAATTGTTGACACCAGGAACCGGAAGAACTTGATCTCAACCGAGGTCATCAAGATATTGAAGCATCCAACAATGCCACACCCCCAACCATACACCATCGGTTGGTTGAGCCAAGGACAAGACCTTCGCTTTAGCCAATAGTATCACATATCCTATGGCATCAATCCCTTCAAAGATGAGGTATTGTGTGATGTTTCCCCACTCGAAATGTGTGATGTTCTTTTAGGATAACCCTAGAAGTGGAAACATCATGTTTGTTTTTAGTCCCAGCCTCATAGTGTCATTGTTACTTTGAGAGGTTAGCCCTACAGGGTATCAAAAGTAGTTTTGACTATTACAATTTTGTTGATCTAAAAAAAATGTCGAAAGGTAATATATCAGACTACAAAGTTTTTCCTCTTCATGGTTCGGTCAAAAGGTGAACAAAAGGTCACTACAACCACCACATCTTCAACACGGGGTCTCTCTACATAGTAGAAGTAGGTGGACAAGGTCGTAGAGGAATATATAGACATCTTCACTTCACCTATAAGGGTACCTATGCATTGTTAGGTCAAACATCCCATTGAATTGATACTTGGGGTTCCCTCACCCAATGATCCAATATACAAATTCTCTCTTATGGAAAATGAGGAAATAAAGTTTCAAATTCATCAGCTCATCCAAAAGGGCCACATTCAATCGAGCTCCTCACCTTGTGGGAGCTCAATTGTGTTGGTGTAGAATAAGGACGACACATGGATAATCTGTATTGATTATAGATCCATAAATCACTATCAAGAACCAATACACAATCCCCCAGATTGATGATCTTCTTGATCAACTTAAGGGTGCAAAGTTTTTAGTGAGATTGATATGAAATCGGGCTACCACCATGTTCTGATATAACAAACTGATTTATGAAAAAAATCAATCAAATATAAAGAAGGCCTTTCTAAGTGGTTGGTCAAGCCTTTTGGCTTGACTAATTCTCCAAATACATTCATGAGGATGATGGATGATATCTTGTGGATGTTAACAAACTCGTTTGTGGTCATATATTTGGATGACATCCTCATATTTAGTCAGACTTGGGAAGAACTATTTACAACTTATTTAGCAGGTCATGAGCACTTTAATGAAACACAAGCTATACTCCAATATAGAGGAATTATCATTCGGCATGTAGATAATTCAATACTTACAATACATCATGGATGAACATGGGGTGCATGTGAACCCAGTCAAGAACCAAGTCATTCGCAATTTTCTAGTCCCAATGACTCTGATACAACTCCACATCTTCTTGGGCCTCACTAACTTATACCGTAGGTTTGTGTTGGGGTTCTCTCATATCGCTTGGACCTTAAGTCAAGTGACCAAGGGTGGAGCTAAAGCCAAGTTTTCCTGGTTTGAATCACAACAGAAAGCATTCCAGGATCTAAAACACCACCTTTGCTCCACACCAATCCTCATGTTGTTAGACTTGCAATAGCCATTTGAGATTAATATAGATGCCTCCAACTATGTTATCGGTGCAATACTCACTCAATAGGGACATACAATGGCCTATCACAATGCAATGTTATTTGATGGTGTTCCCAGATATCCCACCTATGAGAATAATGTGTACTCCATTGTTCAGGAATTTCAATAGTGGAAGAACTATATTTTGGGAAAGGAAATGATCATCCACACTAATCAAAATCCTTTGAAATTCATGCAGACACAAGGAAATTTGTAGATTGACCACCATTAGAAGTGGTCCACATACATGCAAAAATTCCACTAGAACATTAAGTATAATAAGGTCAAAACCAACCATTTTGTAGATAACCTCAGTCAACCTTTGGTTTTGGCACTAACCACAGTTCTTAACTCCTATGGGCACAAGACCTCTAGGTGGCCACAATTATACAACAATGACCCCAACTTTGTTTCTACTTATCAGACACTAAGTGTAGGAAAACAAGTTCTAGACTTCTACCTCCAGTATGTTCTCTTGTGTTATTTGGGATATATTTGTGTTCCTTCAAGTGAGTGTGCAAAGATAATTTGGGAGGCACATTACAGTCGAGTGGCAAGGAACTTCAGTGTGGAGAATAAAATAGCAGTACTTCAGAAGTATTTATACTCGCCAAATCTTTGACAAGATGTTAGCCAGCATATCAAGTTATGCACTACCTATTCCATCGCTAAAACTTCCTTCAATAAGTGTTGTACACCCCTCTCCCTACCCCAAACAAGCCCTAAGAGTTCATCTACATGGATTACATGTCAATTTTTCCCTCCACAAAACATGGTCATGCTTGTGTCTTTGTGGTTGTCAATTGGTTCTCTAAGATGGTTATTTTGGCACCGTGTAAAAAGAGTATCACAACTAAGGCCACTGCTAGGCTCTTGTTTGAGAATGTTTGGGTTTGTTTCGAGCTACCACAGACCATTATTTTAGATAGGGACAACAAGTTTCTTAGTACCTTATGGTCCAACCTATAGTCTATAATGGACAAAAGGCTGGCCAAATTGACTTCCTTTCACCCCCAAACACATGGAAAAATAGAAGTGGTCAATAGGATGATTGTGCATATCTTACGCATGTATAACTCCAAGAATCCACGTACATGGGATGGGAGCCTTCCTTATGTGCAACATAGCTATAATAGAGCCTTCCATAGCTCTGTTGGCCACAACTCTTTTTAGGTGTGCTTTGGGCTCTAGCTATTGGCCCCCATTGATGTAGCTCTTCCCATCAAAGCTTCACCAACAGAGTCCTCCCACGCTTAGATCGAGGTAGAAAGAGAATACAAATTTATTGAATAGATTCAACAATAGGTTCACGATATCTTGAAAAAGGCTAATTCCAAGTACAACTAATGACATAACCAACATTGGGTTCCACACAAGTTTTAGGTTGGTGAAAAGGTGTGGTTACATTTGAAAAAAGATAACCTCACAAGACCCCATAGGAAGCTCATACCACTCATCTATGGGACTTACACCATCACAAAGGTTGTGGGTGAAAATTATTTTGAATACAGTATTCCTCCTTTCCTTGGCTTGCACCTAGTATTTAATGTGGAGCTTCTTTGACCATGTTTCCCACCTCTATTGGACACCTCAGAGGTGGATGAGAAATTGGCCCCTACAAAACTCAATGTCGATGAAAATGAACAAGATGCAGTGGATCAGATCATGGACAACAATATGAAGGGAACCTGCCAACAAAACATACAACTCTATCAAGTTGTCAAAGGAAGACAACTTCTTCAACAAGGAAAATGGCTCACCAATATTTAGATTCAACAGAAGTTTCCCCATCAATTGTGGGAGATTGACATAATGGGACCATTACTTCCTTAAGGGGGAATAATTATCTAGGTGAATATCAATGGCCACCTATTTATTCCACTAACTCAAGATGATTCTCCATGTTTCTAGTTTTGTTATGATTTTTTGGTTCCTAAACTTCCAGGGTCGTTTTGAGACCCTAAACGATGTTTTTTTCAGAAAGCCAGGGGCCAAGGTTTTTCCCTAGGTTTTTCTTTAACACACCTAGGCCATGCCACACAATTGTAGTTCTTAGTTAGAGCTTTCCAATGAGAAAATTTTAAACTATGTTGGGTTTTCCTAAATGAAAACAATTGATTTTACGCCTACACATATTAAAGAGGAATATTCTTGAGGAATTATTGAGTAGAGAAAGGAAATGTCTTCCTTTTTTGTGTGGTAGTCAAAGTGATTCTAGGGAATCAATTCCACACATGCCTTTTTGTTATCCATTGTCAAAGAAACCCAAAAAAAAGGTTGAATGGGACATCAATTTTTGATGATCATTAGAGCACACACTCCAGATCAAATGGTCTATTTTTTTTCAAGGTTACAAATCTCAGGGAAAACCATCGAGTACTTCCCCTCATTTTGAGGATGGTAACCAAGGTAAACTCTAAATTATTTAGGGCACAAGGCCAGTCAATAACAAGGCTCAAATGCATTACAACTATATACTCAATATGAGCTTAGCATGTCACTTACGGGAATTGAACCGGGGTGGGGAGGATAACAATCATTCCTCCCAACCACCTGAGATAAACCCAATTGAAAAATCAAATGGTCTATATTCAATAATGGTTCACATTACACCAAAAAGGACAATGAAATATTGATCATTCCTTAGTTTTCCACTAATATTTACAATGTCTCCATGATATTTTCATTTTGGTGGAGGTTGGTCGTTTAAATTTTGTGTGATGGAATTTCCACTGTTGATTTCTCCTTTTCATCATTGAATGGTTGTAAATGGAGTAAGGGTAACCGATTGTCAGTTTTAATGTGATGGACCCACAATTGTCCCTTCAAAAGAATATTGATGTAGCAATATGAGTGGTAGTTTAGATATCCTTAACAACATTCAATTTATTTTTTACTAAGTTAATAAGGTAGGTGAATTCAAGTGGGAGAAGAGAATCGTTAAAGTTAAGAAGAAAGGGGGCATTGATTTTTCTCGTCATTTCCCCAAAGGAAGAGGAAGAAAAGAGAAGAAACTTGATGCAATGCAAAGAAGGTAACCCAAGCTCAAATTTTGTAAGGATTTGAAAGTGTTAGAGAATTGTAGTAGCCAAATTAAGACTGAGACTATTGGGCCTAAAGAGATTAATGTTTGATATAGTACTCATAGTCATGGAGGCCATAATAATGTACACTCAAATATTTCATAAATAATACAAATTAATGTTGTTATGAAAAATATCCTTTCCTTTATGATTCAATATGTATGAGTTCCATGTTTGTTTTTAAATATGGTCTTTGGTTGTTGATCAAAAATTTGGTCACCTCTATTTTCCCGCTCCTGGAATAATACAAGAAATTAACATCAAAAGAAGAAAATTTTGAATGATTATAAGTCCATTGCGTATCCCACAGTCTCAGATTTGTCACGCATTTTCCATATTCAAAATCTAAGTTCATATGCTCAAGATATCCAGGTTTTTTGTCTAACTGGCAAAAGAGTGCTTCCTCAATATGCGACAAAGCTAATTTTTCTTGGAACTAAGAATTATTAGAACCATGATCATTCTCATGGAACCTCACTTATGTTCTTAGAACCATGTTTAACTCTTGGAACAACATTATTATGTTCTTGGAACCACATTATTATCTTGGAACATTAATCTCTTGGGACTTCTCTTTTAATTTCTTGGAACTTGACATTTTCCTGGAGCTACATTGCTCCACCCTTCTCCACTCTTCCACACTAAGTTTTCCTCTCTTATACTATATTCCACACTTGGAATTTTTCTGCATTTCCCCTCCACTCCTCTCTTCTATACTTAGATTATTTTCAAAATTCTCCACTATCCCAATTACCCTCTCTTATCCTCCATACTTAGTCTCTTTTTCAAAATTATTTAAACGTACTTTCCTTTCCTCGCTTATACTCTTCATACTTAGAATTTTTTATTATCTCCTTATCCCTACGTCTCTCCTTCCTTTACTCCCTCTTCTTCCCATACTTAGATTTTTCTTTGGTTTCCCCTCACTTCACTCCTTCATGGTTTCACTTCACACCTCTGATATCCCCTCCTTATCTCTCCTCCCTCATGACCTCCTCCTTTCTCATTCCATTTCTCCTTCCTTAATATTTATCCTAAGTCTCTCTCCATTCTATTATTAACCAATCACATGATGACATGTGTGAACAAACCATTCCATGACACATGGAAAGCAATGAAATCATGCCATATGACAACCATTGAAATCATGACATGTGGTGATCTATTGTATCCTATGGCAGTACGACATCTAGAAGACCTGGTATCCAATCACACGAGGACACATGGAGACCAATAATGTGGTGGCATTTGGAATATTATGGTATCCAATGACAATTTGAAACATGGTGATGGCATGGATGCTGACTCACTATCGACTAGGAATTTCCTGGGTGCTTGGTGGATGATGTCTGGGCAATCAAAATTTTAATTAATTCATGAAATTTCCTAAGGTCGAATCTCCATGGTTTACTTAGTATCCTCATGTTCCACTTTTATATATATACATTATGAAACCAAACACTACAAATGCATGTCGGATATATATTTTAACAAAAGTCGAGTTTTAAATGGAGGAGGCGAATTTAAATCAAGGGCTAGGATTGGCCCATGAAATTGATCAACAATGGTTGAGTTTTCGACTTCCCGAGTTGATATCTTGAGCTCGCAACCTATGTTTGCAAAAAAATATACCTCATTGGAAATTTAATTCAACTAGGAATATGATGGAACATATTTCAATAGTTAAAATTAGCCATGATGCTCTCATAAATTGAAAGAACATTCAGCTATATTTTTATTGTTTGTTGATAAATCTGCTTGGTACCTCGACTTCACGAGATTATATCTTGAGATCCAGAACTCCAAATTGTGCTCAAGAGGACTCACTGAAAATATGATATGATGAAGACTACATCTAAAATGGTTTCCATGGCTGAAAGGTCAAATATCATTCCCATAAAATTAAAATACAGTCCTCTCTTTAAAAAGGAAACCAGTTAAAATTTTCAAAATAAAAGTTTATTTAAAAAAAAAATATTAAATAAAAAAAGGGCCCACTTAAAGGCACGAATGTCAATGATACAAATTCATTAAGGAGGATTCAATGAGGAATCAATTAAAGTGATTATTTCAAGAATAAAATTGTATGGAAAATTCAAGAAGAGAAAACCCTAACTACTTCAAGAAGTTAAAAGAGCATATTTTAAAAAGCAAGAGAAGGCTCCATCAAGGGGTTAGAAGAAGGAAATAAGAAGATCAGAATAGAAGGGTCCAATCATCACTATGAAGACAGTTTTATGATCAGCAAATAAATATTTCCATTCTTCTTCTTCTTTTTCTACACCATTTTCTCAAGGCTTTATGCAATATTTCTGAATTGAACATAAGGTTGTGTTCTTGAGTGTTTCTCTTGTATTGTTAAAGACTTTTATTTAAATGATCATGGAGTATTTACAACCATGTATCTGACTTCCAGATGTAAGACATAATTTTCTATTGGATTCATGGAAATTTAGTCCTTGTGTTTAACAAGCTTTATTTTTTAGGGTTTAGTCAATTGGTTTGTTAGAATGTTTTGTATTGTTGAAAATCTTCATGAAACTCTACAGAGAACTACTTCAAGGTTTTACTTTAATGATTTCTCAGATCTTGGGATCTCTGAGGATCCCATCAAATTATTTTAACTTATGAATGCATAACTCATTTAAAGTTCTTTGAAATGATAAAAAATATTTCCTCCTTTTTCTTGTGAGAAGATATGTATGTATCCACTATTTGTATGTGATTTAGAGGGTTGTATATATGATGTTGAGCATACATATATTTTGATATTGAAGCCTTCCTTCAATCTTTGTATTGTTGAGAAGTTACTTGTTGTACATAAAGACAAAATCTGGTTATCAAGAACCATTCCATGTACAAATCAAAGCAATAAAGACCTGGGGTTTGTTGTCTAGCATTCTCCCTAATCCAAGATATCCAAGATATATCTTTCAGCCAAAAAGGAGTACCACCTCTATAAAAATGCAGGGGGATTCATATCCTTGTGAGGTTGTTGTTTGGACCTTAACTGATCTAGACATCAACGGTTGTGTACTATAAAAAAATGTTCCTGGTTGTAGTTAATTAAGACCTAAACCATATTTAGTGTCAACATGGTATCAGAGCAATTTTTAGGCCTATGTGTGCATGAAGAGGACAATTCTAGTTGAGGAGTGAACTAGGCTGAATTGTTATGGGAGGAAATTGTGGATTTAGTAAATAGACCTGATGGGTAGAACTGTAAGTGGAAGAAGTGTGCATTATGAAGAACCATATGGAAAATACAAGGGTAGTAGGACTTCTAGGGAGAGGTACAAGATAGTGTGGAGGCATTGTGGATGAAGTAACATGGGCACTAAGGGCTATACAAGAAATATTAGAAGTTGTAGAGACAATACAGAGAAGGGAAGTTGTGACAAAAATTTAAGACATAAGTGATGATGAACATGAAGCCAATTTTCTAGATGAAGAAGCTAAGGTAGTTGAACCCATGGAAGAAATAGTTATTAAGTCACTAATAGATTGGATATGAAAACCCTAATTTTTTTTGGAAACTTGAATCCAAAAGAATTAATTGATTGGATTGGAGATATGGACAAGTTCTTTGAATTTGAGCAAATTGAAGATCCAAAAAGAGTAAAGATGGAATTTAGTAAACTAAAGGGAAATGCATCCCTATGATGGGACCATGTGTAGTTAAAAAGGAAAAGAGAAAATTAAATCTTGGGACATAATGGTTTCTAAGTTAAAAGGTACATTTTTTCCTATTGATTGTACTTTGAATTTATACAAGGGGCTGTGAAATTTAAAACAAAAGCACCTGACAGTGAAAATATATATTGAGGAATTTCATAGGTTATCCTTTAGATATAGATAGAGTGATGATGGAGATGAATCCATTTCTAGGTACATTAATGGTCTGAGGCATGCAAGCTATGATGAACTAAGTATGGTTAGAATTAAATTAGTTGGAGAATCTTGCTAGCATGTTTTGAAGGAAAAATATAAAATATCAAGGAAATAACCAAGTGTCCATGGCATAGGGATATAAGGTACGGGTAGAAGCATGTCTAGGACAGGAAAAGGTAGTGAAATAAAATAGGATGGTAATAATGTAGGTGTTACTACTCAAGAAAATAGAAGAACTTATGAAGCCACTTGAGGCAAAGGAACTCCTAGGGGTAGAGGAGGTAGATATGTAGGAGAATGCTTCAAATGCCATAAAATAGGGCATAAATCCTTTGAATTTCCAAAGAATATGAATATAAACAAAAGGTAGGAAGGAAGAACCAATGTTGTCTAGAGTGTTTAAATCTTAGCAAGATTAGTGGCTAGTTGTATTGCTAGTCTTCGTGATGTTTAACAAGGGCATGGTGAAAATCCAACGTTTAGGAGTGTTGCTAAAGCTAGAGAATCAAATTGAGGAGAAAGAGTTTGAGCAATGGAAACTGTGTACACTCATTGTGGATAGTGGTAGTTCGAAAAATTTGGTGTTTATATAGGTTATTAACAAGTTGAATTTGGAATGCACCCCATATCCCAATGCCTATTGAGTTTCATTGTTACAAAAGGACACCATGTTATTATTTTTGAAAAATGTTTGATTGGTTTCCACCTTGGAACGTATCATGAGAAAGTCCTATGTGATATAGTACCAATGGATGCATGTCATCTATTGTTAGGAAGGCCTTGGTAATGTAATAGAAAATTTATTCATCATGGAGTGAAGAAAACCTTTCTAATAGAAAAATATGGAGAGAAACATAGGATGTGGTTGATGAAATAAGAGATACGATAAAATAATAATAGCAATAATTGTAGCCATGCTAGAATGGTAATGTTATGTATGACCAAAAAAAATTTGGAAGAGGGTAATAAAGTAAGGTGTTGTTTTGATATTCTACCAAAGAATGTAATTTTGGAGGTGGGAAGAAATTATATAACAACAAAAGTTAGAGAGTTGTTAGAAGAATTTCAGGAGGTTGTAACAAATGAATTAACAAAGGGATTTCCACCTATGAGGGGCATTTTCCGTCAAATTGTTTTTATGCTAGGATCAAGTTTGCCAAACAAAGAACCACAAGCATAGTTACGAACTTGACGAGAACCCTCCAAGGTTCTCATTTTTTTAGAGGTTGCATTTAGTTGTTAATTTTACCTCCATTTTGAAAAGTGGTGTTTCCAATAGCACCCTTTTTTTCAGGATTGAAATTACCACCTACTGAAACCATGACCTTAAAAAATTCATAGTGTTACCAATGAAAACATTAAAATCATCATCCAAATCAAAAAGTAGTCCCAAGTGGCACACTTTTTTTCCAAGTCAAAACTACAACTTCTTTGAAACCATGTCCTTAACAACCTGTACTATTGCAACCAACCACAAAATCAAAAAGTGTTCCCCTCTCTCCACCCCACCACCACCACCACCCTTTTTTCTAGGTCAAAGTTGCAACTTTAAAACCCATGGCCTTGACAATCCGTACATTTCCAACCAAAATCTTAAAGTCAACCATTGAATTGAAATGAGGTGCTACCTATAGTAGCACCCCATTTTTTCCGAGCTTAAAATTGGAACAGATTTAAAACCATGATTTAAAGCCCAATGTGGTTCGAAACAAAATAATAAAAAGGGGAAAAAACTAAAAAAATGGAATAAATAAATAAAAATAGAGAAGAAAAAAAAACACCAAAATGAGGAGAAAAAACATGTCTTTTTCTAAAATAATTTTTTTTAAATACATTTTAAATTGAAAAAAATAAAGGAAAGTTAGTCCTTTAAATTAAAATTTTAAAAAAATACCATAAAAAGAAATTTAGATAAAAAACAAAAAAATCAAAATATGTAAAAACAAAATTTAGAATATAATTTTAAAAAAAAAAACATTAATAAAACAACTTACAAAAACAACAACAACAACAAAAACAAACAAACAAATATTAAAAAAATATGATTTTTTTAAAAAACAAAATTGAAATTTTTTTTTGTAAAATTAATACAATTTTTTTGGGGTAAGGGGGGAATGGAGTGGGAAAATTCCTAGAATAACCCCCTTCCATAATCCCCCACTCATCCCCCACCCACTTTCTTGGCCCTCAGAGTGGTGGGTGGGGTGTGAGGGGGGAGGTTCAAGGAATAGCTCCCACCACCCCCCACGATGCACTATTTTTACTATTTTTTCTTATGTGTGTGTGTGTGAATTATATTTGGTGTTTCTCTTTTTCAATTCTCTTTTTTAAATGTATTATAAATTTTCTTTTGATTTTTTAATTTATTTTTTATTTTAATTAAAAGGACTCTCTCTCTCTCTCTCTCTCTCTCTCTCTCTATATATATATATATATATATATATTAGTAACAATTTCCGAGGGAAACCCCCAAGTACTTCCCCTCATTTTGAGGATGGTATCTAGGGTAAACCCTAGATTCTTTAGGGCACAAGGTCGTTACAACAATATACTCATAATGAGCTCAAGCATATCACTTACGGGAATAAAACCTGGGTGGGGAGGATAATAATCCATCCCATAACAACTCGAGCTAGACATAATTGACATATAGATAGATAGATAGATATATTTGGTTTTTTGTAATTTAAAATACATCTTTTAAAAGGAAAGAATTCAATTAAAACAAACATGTTTTTTCTCCTTGGTTTGGGTTTTTTTTCTCTTTTATTTATTTTTACTATATTTTGGGGTTTTTTCCTTTTTTATTTTTATTTTTTGCAACTACATTGGGCTTTTTTATTTGATTCCAAGGTTGATTTTAAGGTTTTCGTTGCAATGATACAAGTTGTCAAGACCATGGTTTCAAAGAAGTTTTAATTTTGACTTTGGAAAAAAACAGTTTTTTTCTCTTGATTCCACTTTTCGATTCGAGGGTTGATTTCAATGTTTTCACTGGAAACATTACAAGGTTGTTAGGGCCACTATTTCAAAAAGTGGTAATTTTAACCATGAATAAAAAGGGTTCTACCAGTAGCACCACTTTTTGAAACAAAAGTTGATTTTATTGTTTTTAACCAAAAAATATGGGTATTTAGAGCTATAGTTCTTGTTTTGAGGTCACAATTCTTGTCAACTCAAAGATTTTGTTTTGTTATTCTACCCAAGAATGTGATTTTGTAGGTGGGAAGAAATGATATAATGATATAATATAGTGAGTTGTTAGAAAAATTTCAGGAGGTTGTTTCAGATGAGTTACCAAAGGGATTGCCACCTATGTGAAGCATTTTCCATCAAATTGATTTTTTGCTAGGCTCGAGTTTGCCAAACAAAGCATCACATATGTTAACTCTGGTGGAAAGTGAAGAGATAAATAGACAAGTTCATGGTTTATTAGATATAGGTTATGTTAGCACATAAATTTGTCACGGGTCATATGTAGTTATTGTTAAAACCTAGGTCTACACCTCTACATAGTCTCTCTCTTTTCTGCATACCTTCCTATAAGTTTTTCCTCTTCTTGTTGATAAAGTCGGGTCGTTCAAGTATGTTATATGCACAGGGAAAAACTATGAGAAAAATGTAGCATTCAGAGCAGTCCATTTCAGGCTTGAAATACATGCAAACAGGCAGGTTCAACTTTCAACGATGAAGATCCCATTTGTAGTTCAAATTAGTGGCTCCCATGCATTCAAAGTTTCAAAATTGCACAAGGATTAATGACTAGACAGAATCCCCGAAGTGTCGAAGTCTCGAAGTCCTGAAGTGATGAGAGGTTTCCATGTCAACCGGAAGAAAGTCACTTCAGAAGATATTCATTCCCGCGTTCAAAAGCTCTCGAAGTAACGAGAGGTTGCCACATCAACCAGAAGAAAGTCACTTCGGGAGATATTCATTCCCACGTTCAAAATCTCCCGAAACCCGAAGTCCCGAAGTGACATCAAGATGCCATGTCGTTTTAGGCCCTACCACTCCACGGGTGTTTTCCAACTCAACGCATGGTGCTCATCCATCAGTAGTTGTGACATCATATAGCGTCAGGTTGCCACGACACTCCAGGCCCATACCACTCCGGGAGTTTTTCATGCTTCACAATCCAAATCCACGGAATCCCGAAGTGTCGAAGTGCCAAAGACACATGGCGCTCATCCATCAGTAGTTGTGACATCACAATGACGTCAGACCACCATGTCAGATTCGGGAGATCGTCCTTTGGGACATATTCTTGTTCAAAGCTCCCAAGTGCCAAATTTGGCTCCATCTCTAAACATGGTTAAAAGGATTCTGGAGTTGGAAGATGGATAAATTTTAGCGGGGACACTAAAATAGCAGGGTTTCCCATATCACGGATTGCGACAAGATCGACGACCACACTTCATTGTGGGGATAGAAAGTGCTCGAACGCTAAAATCTTAGAGTGGTCCCACAATCGAAACCATGGTATAACTAAAGAGGTACGTGGCATTTGGTGGTGGATTGTGGGGGTTGAAGCAATGTGAACCCAAACCTCCCTTGACAACTCCCACAATCACGTGCTGATGTAGGGTCCAATCCGAGAGCAGCACGTGGAAACAAACTAGGTGTTAGGCCTCCTCCTGATCCCAAGGAGAAATCAGTTAATGAAATAAGGACCAGTGGTTGAATAATCGAATACCCCCTTAAATGGAATCATGGAGGGTCTGGCTGAGGAGACAGAAAACTGTCAGCTTGAAGTACCACAGAGGGCAGTTTTTTCTGTAGGCCCATACCGATCAGAGTTTCTTTCTGACAAAAGGAACATGACAGACAAGAGAAGACACACAACATTGGAGAAGAGGCGCCCAAGCAACAAGACATGTCTATTGTTTTGATTATAAATACATCTGATTAATGACATAATAGACATAGGGGGGTTCTACCCAAGACTAGAGAAGATTTTGATAAATTTTTATGACTGTAGGTTTCAGTTTGTAAGATGAAGAGGCATGCAGTTGTAAATTGTATGTTATTGAATATTCATATGAGTTGTTTCATCATATTTGTCTTCTATGTTCTATGTTCTATTCTTCATCTTGTCTGAACGTATTGTTGATTTTAAGGATTAAATTTTTCCTTTAATTGATAGATTCATGATGTGATAGAGGATTTGATGTAAGCTTGCCTATTTATCATTGTTTATTGTTCAGACACATCTAAATTCTACGTACTTTGTTCTATTCATCTTGTTTGAATGTATTGTAGATTTTAAGGATTAAAATTTTCCTTTGATTGATAGATTCTTGATGCAGTAGAAAATATGCTCTAAGATTTCCTATTTATCATTGTTTACTGTTCAGACACATCTAAATTCTCTTTGCAGAGAGGATGTATGCTTAGCGAATATTCGTCTTTATGTTATTCTCTTATTCTTCTCTTCATCATTATACAAATATGTTTTTTGATAGAGAGCTTAAATACCTTCGAGTAGATTGTTTATGACTCCATAGCCCAATGGTCCATCACTGATCTGCAATGATATATGTTGTCTTTTCCTTTCTTTAAATTCTTTTCGATCCTTGATCTCAAACCAAAATAAAATCAATTTGTATGTTACCAAGCTTACTCCCATTTGCAGTCTGGGTTAACTCCTGGAGTGATAACATAAATGGCGTCATTGTCAGGGACGAAAGTGAAGATATATTCCCTAGGAGAACGACAACGAAGGGATCCAGTTTTAGATGGTGAAATGAAGTTGGAAACATTGTTCTGACTTCTCATCTTTCACCATGGCGACTCCATTGTTCGGAAATCTGTTGGCAACTCCACTGCTTTGAAATGGATAAGATTTTATCTCAGAGGTATTCTTTCTGTGATTTTTCAAAAATAGTTGGTTTCCCTAATCCAGAGCCTAGTAGATATGAATGGGAAAGTAGCCTTCCTAAATTTTGAGGAGAAGAGTGGGAGGTACCAGCTGGACATTTGTTGGACTTTCATGATTTTATTCATCAACTTAATATCGTGCATGAAGATGTTCAGATTAATCTTTTCAGGTATTCATTAGAGGGGATTTCTCGTGATTGGTGTCGATCTCTTCCCATTGCAAGCATTGACTCTTTGACAGATTTTCAAGCAGATTTCAATTCATTTTGTAAAGAGTATTTTTCAACTGAGTATATTTATGAAAAATGTTGTGATGAGTTTTCTTTTCTTCATAAAGATTATGCTAGTCATGAAAACCAGATTTGTGATGAAGCATTTATTGTGGAAGAAATCATTTTCCATGAATATCATGAGGTGTTGAATGATATTCATTATGATAGAAGTAACATAGAAACATCTGCCATCATATCAGATGTATCTGTTGTTTTAAATGTTCATGAAGATCAACATGTCTCTTTTGAATATTCTGATGTTGAAGAGAAAGTGTATAAATCAATAGATATTTCTCCTGACTATGAAGCTGACATAAATGATAAGTTAGTTAAAAAAAACTAGGGAAGATTCCTCTATGTTTTTTCCTAGCTTTTCAGAATTGAAGGTAGTTTTTTTTTGGTGCTCTTATGAAGGAAATGCAGAGGATATTTCTGTTCTTGAAATGCCTTTAACATCCATGCTTATGATGAATAAGTTGTTTCAAATACTGACCAAGAACAACCAATTTTTGATGAATATCCCAGTGAAGATGATGAAGAGCAGAGTTTTTTCATGGCTTCTTTGGAACCTCGTAGCATGGTTCATGTATATGATAATTATGGATCTAATCCTTGGGAGAGCCATGAAGGAGAAAAGGAAAAGCTAAATGTGCAGTTTATCTCATCTCCGACACTTATAAATGAGCATATATCACTTGGGATTAGCAATCCTGCATCAATCCTTTATCCATGTGTACACGCTGAGAGCATCAAACATAGGTGAGCAATGATGAAATAAAGGAGGTAACTTTTTTCCAGTTTAGCATGCCTTATTATAAATTTTATGACTCTGTGGGGTTATATATGGAATTGAGCTTTCCAAAATCATTGGACCCTGCAAAATTATTCATCTTATCATCATTTGGGGGTATTGTCAATGTTCCAAAACATGTTTTCATTCTATTGTCATACTTCGCTTACCTTTTATGGATCATTTGCAGTGAAAAGAAGAATTATGTTACCAAACAGTTTGGGTGGCTATGTTGGAAGTTTGTTTTCACCTGAGCATTGTAAAGGTTAGTTAGAGTAGGGTATTGTATATAAATAAGCACGTGTGCAATATTTTTAGTTTTTAGTTTGCTTTTAGTATTTGAATAAGTGACCCCATAACCCTAAGATACGACATTGAAGCTGCTTTTTCTTGGCAGCCCACAAGGAAAGTGCTTGAACGCTAAAATCTTAGAGTGGTCCCGCAATCGAAACCATGGTATAGCTAAAGAGGTATGTGGCAGTTGGTGGTGGATTGTGGGGGTCGAAGCGGTGTGGAACCAAACCACCCTTGACAACTGTCGCAATCATGTGCTAATGTAGGGTCCAATCTGAGAGCAGCGCGTGGAAACAAACTAGGCATTAGGCCTCGTCCTGATCCCAAGGAGAAATCAGTTAATGAAAGAAGGACCAGTGGTTTAACAATTGAATACACCCTTAAATGGAATCATGGAGGGTCTGGCCGAGGAGACAAAAAACTGTCAGCCCAAAGTACCACAGAGGGCAGTTTTTCCTGCAGGCCCATACTGATCAGAGTTTCCTTCTGATAGAAGAAACATGACACACAAGAGAAGACACACAACACTGGAGAAGAGGCACCCAAGCATCAAGACATGTCTATTGTTTTGATTATAAATACATCTAATGGATGACATAATAGATATAGGGGGGTTTGACACAAGACCGGAGAAGGTTTGGATAAATTTTTATGACTGTATGTTTCAGTTTGTAAGCTGGAGGGGCATGTAGCTGTAAATTGTATGTTATTGAAGATTCATATGAGTTGTTTCATCATATTTGTCTTCTATGTTCTATGTTCTATTCTTCATCTTGTCTGAACGTATTGCTGATTTTAAGGATTAAAATTTTCCTTTGATTGATAGATTCCTGATGGGTTAGAGGATCTGATGTAAGATTTCCTATGTATCATTGTTTACTATTCAGACACATCTAAATTCTATGTACTTTGTTCTATTAATCTTGTTTGAATGTAATGCAGATTTTAAGGATTCAAATTTTCCTTTGATTGATAGATTCCTGATGCGGTAGAGGATTTGTTCTAAGCTTGCCTATTTATCATTGTTTACTGTTCAAACACATCTAAATTCTCTTTGTAGAGAGGATCTCTTCTTAGCGAATATTCGATGTTATGTTATTCTCTTATTCTTCTCTTCATCATTATACAAATATTTTATCTGACAATGAGCTTAAATGTCTTCAATGAGTAGATTGTTTATGACTCCGTAGCCCAATGGTCCATCACTGATCTGCAGTGAAATATGTTGTATTTTCCTTTATTTAAAGTCTTGTTGATTCCTGATCTCAAACCAAAATAAAATCAATTTGTATGTTACCAAGATTACTCCCATTTGCAGTCCGGGGGTGACTCTTGGAGTGATAACATAAATGACATTGTTGTCGAGGATGGAAGTGAAGATATATTCCCTGGGAGAATGACAACGAAGGGATCTAGTTTTAGATGGTGAAATGAATCTCGACACATTGTTCTGACTGCTCATCTTTCACCATGGCGACTCCATTGTTCGGAAATCTATTAATGACACCACTAGTTTGAAATGGACAAGATTTTATCTCAAAGGTATGCTTTTTGTGAATTTTTCAAAAATAGTTGGTTTCCCTTATCCAGAGCCTAGTAGAGATGAATGGGAAAGTAGCCTTCCTAAATTTCGAGGAGAAGAGTCGGAGGTACCACCTGAAAATTTGTTGGACTTTCATGATTTTATTCATCAACTTCATATCGTGCATGAATATGTTCAGATTAAGCTTTTTAGGTATTCATTAGAGGGGATTGCTCATGATTGGTGTCGATCTCTTCCCATTGCAAGCATCATCTCTTTGACAAGTTTTCATGCAGCTTTCGATTCATTTTGTAAAGAGTATTTTTCAGTTGAGTATCTTTATGAAAACTGTTGTGATGAGTTTTCTTTGCTTCATAAAGATTCTTCTAGTCACAAAAACCAGATTTGTGATGAAGCATTTATTGTGGAAGAAATAATTTTCCATGAAGATCATGAGGTGTTGAATGATATTCATTATGATAGAAGTAGCATAGAAACATCTGGCATCATATTCGATGTATCTCTTGTTTTAAATGTTCATGAAGATCAACATGTCTCTTTTGAATATTCTGATGTCGAAGAGAAAGTGTATACATTAGTAGATATTTCTCCTGACTATGAAATTGAGATAAATGATAAGTTAGTTAAAAAAACTAGGGAAGATTCCTCTCTGTTTTTTCCTAGCTTTTCAGAATTGAAGGTATTTTTTGTTCGTTTCTCTTATGAAGGAAATGTAGAGGATATTTGTGTTCTTGAAACAAATGTCTTTAGGATCCCTACTTATGATGAAGAAGTTGTTTCAAATACTGACCAAGAACAACCAATTTTTTATGAATATCCCAGCAAAGATGATGAAAAGAAGAATTTTTCCATGGCTTCTTTGGAACCTATAGCATGGTTCATGTATATGATAATTATGGATCTGATCCTTGGGAGAGCCAGGAAGGATAAAAGGAAGAGCTAAATGTGTAGCTTATCTCATCTCGAACACTTATAAATGAGCAGATATCACCTGGGATTAACAAGCCTGCATCAATCCTTTATCCACCCATACATGCTAAGAGCATCAAACAATAGGTGAGAAATGATGAAATAAAGGAGGTAACTTTTTTCCAGTTTAGCATGCCTTATTATAAATTTTATGATGTAGTGGGGTTATATATGGAGTTGAGCTTTCCAAAAGCATTGGAGCCTGCAAAATTACTCATCTTATCATCATTTGGGGGTATTTTCAGTGTTCCAAAACATGTTTTCATTTTGTTGTCATACTTCCCTTACCTTTTATGGATCATTTGTAGTGAAAAGAAGAATTATGTTACCAAACAGTTTGGGTGGCTATGGTGGAAATTTGTTTTGAATTGAGCATTGTAAAGGTTAGTTAGAGTAAGGTCTTGTATATAAATAAGCACATGTTCAAGCTTTTGAATTTCCAGTTTGCTTTTAGTATTTGAAAAAGTGACCCCATAACCCTAGGATAAGACACTGAAGCTTCTTGTTCTTGGTAGCTCACAGGGAGCATGCCATCCCCTGTGGAACAAAATGTTAGCACATAAAGTTGTCATGGGTCATATGTAGTTATTGTTAAAACCTAGGTCTACACCTCTATCGAGTCTCTCCCTTTTCTACATACCATCCTATAAGTTTTTCCTCTTCTGGTTGATAAATTTGGGTCGGTCAAGTATGTTGTATGCACAGGGAAAAAATATGAGAAAAATGCAGCATTCGAAGCAATCCATTTCAGGCTTGAAATACACGCAAACATGCAGGTTCAAATTTCAACGGTGGAGATCCCATGTTAGTTCAGATTAGAAGCTCCCGTGCATTTAGAGTTTCAAAATCGCACAAGGATTAATGACTAGAAAGAAGCCTCGAAGTGTCAAAGTCCTGAAGTGACAAGAGGTTGCCATGTCAACCGGAAGAAATTCAGTTCGGGATATATTCATGCCCAAATTCAAAATCTCCCAAAGCCCGAAGTCCTGAAGTAACGAGAGGCTGCCATGTCAACCAGAAGAAAGTCACTTCGGGAGATATTCAGGCCCACGTTCAAAATCTCCCGAAGCTCAAAGTTCCAAAGTGACACAAGGTTGCCACGTCATTTTAGGCCCTACCACTCTACATGTGTTTTCTAACTCAATGCATGGTGCTCATCCATCATTAGCTATGAAATCATATAGTGTTAGATCGCCATGTCACTCCGAACCCGTACCACTTTGGGAGTTTTTCATGCTTCACAATCCAAAGCCCCCGAAGCCCGAAGTGTAGAAGTGTCGAAGACACATGGCACTCATCCATCAGTAGTTGTTACATCAAAATGACATCAGGCCACCACGTCAGATTCAAGAGATTGTCCTCCGGGATATATTCTTGTTCAAATCTCTCAAGTGCAAAATTTGGCTCCATCTCTAAGCACGGTTAAAAGGATTCTGGAGTTGGCAGAAGGATAAATTTTAGCGGGGGCGCTAAAATAGCAGGGTTTCCCAGATCGCGGATTGCGACAAGATCAACGAACACACTTCATTGCGGGGACAAAAAGTGATCAAACGCTAAAATCTTAGAGTGGTCCCACAATCGAAACCACAGTATAGCCAAAGAGGTACATGGTAGTTGGTGGTGGATTGCGGGGGTCGAAGCGGTGTGGACCCAAACCGCCCTTGACAACTCCCGCAATCATGTGCTGATGTAGGGTCCAATCTGAGAGAAGTGCGTGGAAACAAACTAGGCATTAGGCCTCATCATCATCCCAAGGAGAAATCAGTTAATGAAATAAGGACCATTGGTTGAACAATCGACTACCCCCTTAAATGGAAGCATGGAGGTTCTAGCCGAGGAGACATAAAATTGTCAGCCCGAAGTACCACAGAGGATAGTTTTTTCTATAGGCCCATACTGATCAGAGTTTCCTTCTGATAGAAGGAACAAGATAGACAAGAGAAGACATGCGACACTGGATAAGAGGTGCCCAAGAAGCAAGACATGTCTATTGTTTTGATTATAAATACATATGATGAATGACATAATCGAAGAGGGGGGTTCAGCCCAAGACCGAAGAAGGTTTTGATAAATGTTTATGACTGTATGTTTCAGTTTGTAAGCTAGAGGGGCATGTTGTTGTAAATTGTATGTTATTGCAGATTCATATGAGTCGTTTCATCAGATTTGTCTTCTATGTTCTATGTTTTATTCATATTGTTTGAATGTATTGCAGATTTTAAGGATTAAAATTTTCCTTTGATTGATAGATTCCTGATGCGGTAGAGGATCTGTTGTAAGATTTCTTATTTATCATTGTTTACTGTTCATACACATCTAAATTCTCTTTGCAAAGAGGATCTCTTCTTAGTGAGTATTCATATTTATGTTATTCTCTTATTCTTCTCTTCATCATTATACAAATATTTTGTCTGATAGGGAGCTTAAATGCCTTCAATGAGGAGACTATTTATGACTCCATATCCCAATGGTCCATCACCGATCTGCAATGATATCTATTTTATTTTCCTTTCTTTAAAGTCTTGTTGGTCCCTGATCTCAAACTAAAATTAAATCAAATTTGTATGTTACCGAGCTTACTCCCATTTGCAGTTCGGGGATGACTCTTGGAGTGATAACAGGTTTGATAAGGGAAAGTTTGAATTTGTATCACTTTCAATGATAGCACCAAAGAAAGGAGGAGAGTGGACAAAGTTCATTGATTCAAGGACTATCAACAAGATAATTATCAAATATAGATTTCCCACTCCTAGGATGGATGAATTAATGTATTTATTAGGTGATGTGTGAAAATTACCTTTAAAATAGAGAAAGGATTGTATGAGTAGTTATCCATGTCATTTGGACTAACCAATTGTTGGAAGATTGGTTGTTGCCATTGATGTCAACCCTAGTCATTGGTTTTGGACCACAAGATTGATGAAGGTATTTGCACATGAAGGACAATGAACATTTAGATAAAACACCCATGGATGGATAGTATACATCACATTGTTTCTAGTGGTATGTGTCACTTCACATGGATCCTCATGGTTGAGGAGAAATGAATTTTTGAATATGATAAAGTGAATTGAAGAAGGAAGTACATGTAGGCCCTGAAGATAATTAAAGAAAAGAATTACAAAATAAGAAAGTGTCAGGTCGGCCCTAATGTTAAAAGGAAGTGACAAAAATGGTATAAATAAATATCATTATACATTCATTTGATACACAAGTCGAATTTAAGAGGAAATTAGAAGTAAATAAGGTCGGATTTCAAGGGAGGATGAAGTCTTTTGGTGATGTGTTCTAAAGTATGTTTCAGGTCATCTTACCATTTTTGCTATAATTTTTTTTCTAGAATTACTCAGATGGTGAAATTGCTATGGTATTGAGAAGACATATCAAGGTACCTGTGGTAAAATTTTCATCTCTTGATTTGCTATAATTATGGATATACACTCTATGGAAGATAGGGTTTTTGACCAGTCCTGGAGCTAGTCAATAAACATGTGTTCTGCGTAAAACAGTCATAACTTCTTCATAGAGAATCCAAATGAAGTGGGAAAAATTGAATTAGAAATAGTACGAGCTGTAGTTTATTGTGTGAGAGTGTCATTATCTGATGTTAAATATTGAGCACGAGGAATTCTGTACAAGTCCGGTCTCCTGAATAAACCAGAATTCAAGAAGGTCTACCATTCTCTCTATAACCTATTTTTGGGGAGGATTCAAGGAGTGCAACTTGGAGAAGTTTCAGAGAATAAATTGAGTAATATTATCTACAGGATCAGAGTATTCAAAGAATTCAAGAATTGCAGAAATTGAAGAAGGTTCAGGAAGCATTATCAGGTTCTATGTGATGGTTGGTTGATGGTGATGATTTAATGTAAAGTTTTATTATCTCTCACATATTCTTGGGTGGAAGTAAGGGGCAAGGATGTATAGTTCAAATCTCTCTTGATATTCGAGGATTGTATCTTCCTCTTGGAGGTTTATCCCTCCCTTTACATTTGGAATCTGTAGCTACCTTTGGAAGTCATTACTTCCCTTGAACAATAACTATTGATTATTTCTCATATATTTTGCATGGTGTATTGGGGTGTATTGGTGTAACACTTATACTATTGTTCATTTCTCATTGGATATAATTGAATGGTTTAAGTATAAGTTGAAAAAGGTTTTAAATTGTACTTGATATTGATTCACCCCCCTCTCAGTATCAACACCAATGCACCCAATACCCTTATGATACCGGATAATGAAGTACTGAAAATATGAAACCATATTTGGGGACATTTTTATTTATTTATCTAGATTATATTTTGGTTTTCGGCAAGAAAAAAGAAGAGCATATGGATAATTTGAGGCAATTATTGGAAAGTTTAAAGCATGAGAAGTTACTCATAAAACTGCATAAATGTTCATTTATGGAAAAACAATTAGTATAATTGGGGTTCATAATATCTCAAGAAGGATTGAAGATGCATCTAGAAATGGTAAGGGAAATTGTAGAATGGCCTTTTCCAAAGAGAACCTTTGAGGTAATAAGTTTTTGTGGTTTTGCTAGTTTCTATAGAAAGTTTATTAGAAATTTTAGTAGTATTTGGACATTAGTGATTGTGTCTATGAGAAATGCATAATTCCAATGGAATGTTATAGGTCGAAGGGGATTTGAGTTGCTGAAGAACAAGGTGACCAAAAAACTAGTGTTGTCACTACTTAATTTTGAGAAAGTGTTCCAAGAAGATTGTGATCCTAGTAGAACAACAATTGGATCCATGCTTAGTCAAGCGAGAAGACCAATTTCATGCTTTAATGCAAAATTAAATGAAGTGAAATAGAAATATTCCATGTATGATAAGGATTTTTAAGCTATTTTTCAAGCATTGAAGAAATGAAAAAATTACGTATTGCCTAAAGAGTTTGTTCTATATACTAATCATCAAGAATTGAGATAAAATAGGAGAGGTAAAAATGAATATTAGAAACAAGGCAGAGAAACACACATATGAAAATTGTGGAGAATACATCAAAGATGAATTTGGATAAACAAAGAGGGGGAGAAAGACCAAGGCACCTCCATCCAAGAAGACTAAACATGAAAATGGTCTCCAATATGCATAAAGTTTCAAAGGAAAAGAGGAGAAGAATCCTACAATGTGTAATTCATTTATCGTAGTATGAGGAAAACTAGTGTCCAATCTATTGTCATGTTTGCAAGCAATAGAAGACAAATTTGGTAATGTTCACATGGACAGAGAATATTGTAATTTTTTTTTTTTGGAAATATATCCTAATCATCCTATTTGGGGTGAAGATAAAATATTGTAAAGTTGGTTGGCCAACTAGGATAGGAAGGCCAAGTGTCATTTAGGAAGGAAAAAATCCAAGAAGGTGGAATGCAAAGAGTCAAGTAGGTAGAAGGCCAAGAGTCATAGGAATTTCTATAAAGTGAACCTTTTCACTCTTGTGAACAGTCCCTCATTTGGTATTGTAAGATATATATGTATATGTTGAATAGAGTGAGAGTATTAGCTAGTTTTCTCATGCTCATGTATAGTTGTGGATGGTTATGGAATATTCTCTCCATTCATGGTCTTTATTGAAACTTGTAGGGATGGTTGTCATGGTTTGTGGACTTTTTAATTGCTTACAATATCAATGCTTACTTATCATATGCATTGATAATAGTTGGATGTAAAGAAGGTACACTCTCTGTGATTTGTGGGCTATCCTTAGTCCAAAAAATATGCTCTAGGTTTTGTGTCGATGATAAATTGTGTGCTCTTATCCCTTCCTTTTGTACTCTGCCTTTGATTTTTGTATAATTTATTTATTTGGAATAGGTATTATATCGACAATTTATAGGCTATACTCAATCCTCAAAGTTTTCCTCGGAGATGCAACATCATGTTCTCCATTAATATTGATTATGCTATTCAAGTAAAATGTTAATTTATACCACTAGATGCATGTGTAGTGATGTTTGGAAGCCCATATTTTTGGGATATAGACATGAACTTCTATGGGAAAGAAAAAAAATATTGTTTAGTCAAAGGTGGTAAGGCCCACCTCATCAAAGCACATAAAGGGAGAGGATGAATATTTTTTTTAACAATAAAACAAGGGAATACAAGCAAACTAGTTGAGACAAGCAAGAAGTAAGAATCCTTCATATATGATGGAGTTGTGGACTTTGGGAGATGATTGCAGGCCTTATGCTTCCATATCCTTCATCGATGATATTTTGGAGACCAAAATATTCCAAATTGGGGAAGTGTGATATAGAAAAGGATCATGAAAAATAAAATGATTTATTAAATGGCTTAGTACGTGCTCATATTACAAGTTTAATGGTAAGTTTATAATGTGGAGGAAGGACATGTCCCTGCACTCTACACTGGTGTTGAATGTGGTGGAGATACAAGGGAAGGGTATACATAATTCCTATTCCACACATATGCACGATATACACTCCACTCAACGTATGAATACAAAGGATATATGAGTGTGGCATGTGGAGCATCCACCTCACTTCTCTTTGCTCCACACCTACACATGTCCTATGCTTTTCACAACAGATGAATGTGAAGGAGGGATGAGTGTGGCATGTGGAGAACTTGTATCACTTCCCCTCACTCTAAACTTCCATATAGCCAATTCCTCCATACTCCTTGCTTTACATTTGTACATAGCCTTCCACCTTCAAGAAAGGTAATTTCCAACAGTGGAAACAACCACCACATGGTTTTTATAGCTTTAATTTCCACCCTATAGGCGAAAGAGGAAGCCATCAAAGGATAGAATCTCAAATACATCTTTTGCCTAAGGATTAAACCCTTTTTGAGCCCTTATTGGAATCCTCGTAGGTCACCTAGTGGACAACAAGCAAGGCCCTTCACTGGACACTAGTGGCTCATCAAGCGAGGCACTATCAAACTTCTAGAATTGAGGAGTTATAAGGTGATATATGAAGGATGAGTTGGATCTTCGTATCAAAGGCCTAGGAACTCACATCATTTGAGTCTCTAGTGGCCTCTAGAAGATCTAGAAGCCTCTCCCAAGCCTCCTCCAAGAGCTATATAACAAAGGTAAGCCTTGGGAAAGGGGAGGAAGAATTGAATGGTAATGTTATGTTTCTCAACTACAGAGGTGTCCATCAACACAACCAAGAGTTGGTGAGCCTAGCCTGACCAAGGAGCTGCTAGGAGAGGAAAGGAGAAAGGAGACTAAAGGAGGATGCATCTTCATCAAGTTGAGGTATGAATTGATATGTATTCTCTATAATTTATTATTAAATCATTTTTTTTCCCTCATGAATGTTTGTCTTTTATGCATAAATATTCATATCTAGTTTATATTGTTATAGATTAGGTTAGATCTAAGCCAAATCTAGGATTCTAACACTAGGAAGACCAAGTAGAATGGTATTGTTTTGTATTTGGTGTGTAGGAAGTAGGTTGTAGAAGTTGGAGCTAGAACTTCAGGACTACAGTAGTCAGGAATACACTAAGGACAACCTTCAGAAAAAGGTATGCCATTCTCCTAACTCCTTGTGTGCGATCTTAGTGCTTGTTTCTAGGAGAACCATAATAAATATATCCCAGACTTGTCTAGGGTTGCTAGGAAAATCTTAGGGATATTTTACTGATCTATTCACTGAGATCCTTGTGAGAAAAAATCCCATAACAAATTGGCAACTCCATTGGGGAATAATTCTTCTCTAGTTAAGTCTCCTTGTCTACCTCTTCCTCTACTTGTTGTGATTTTTATTTGCGTTTTCTTCCATTCAGTCATCCTATGGCCTAGATCTAGTGGATCTGATAGATCTTATCCAAATCCAGAAAACCTGCAACAGATCCAGCTATTTCAAAAAGAAAAAATTTGCAGGTCCTTGTTGGTTGCACCGTGGCTCTCTCGCAAAGCCCCCTTGTTGGTTGACAGGAATGTGTCTCGTGAGGCCTTGTAAAAATTGTAGAATTAGTCCTCACATGTTAAAGTCCCACTATGGATCATCACAGGTCACAAAAGGGACAACAAGTGATTATTCTCTCTCATATAGTGAAGGCAACCCACAAGGACCCTTGTAGGGTCCACAAAAAAGGGCCTGTAGGGTGCAAAAAAGGTCCATTTTTTGCGAATTTTTTTCTGGGTTTTTTGTTGTGAAACCTAGGGTCCCTATTCTTGGGGAAGAAAACCTTTAGAAATTATTTTTACAAGGGATTTTTCATCATTCTTTGCATGAAATAAAAAAAATTGATTTTTGTGATAATCCCTTTTAAATCATTTTAGGACCTCTTTTCATAATTGCACTTGTGAACTTGGGAGTCTAAAATTTTATTTTTGGGTGACTGATTGTTGAATTTGGTTGATTTTACTTTTGAAATTGATTTTTAGATTGTTAAGATCCATTCCTTGTGAGTTTTGGGTTGAGATCTCGTGTAGGATCTCGTGTAGACATTGGAGTGTGCCAGGGGGCATCACTATCAATATCACACTACCCTTTTCTTGCTAATTTTCTAGTTTTCCTTTAGCATTTGTATTTACTGCTTAGATAAGAAATTGTTTACATTGAAAATTTGAAAAAACTTTAAAAATACAAAAATATTTGTTGCATGCTTAGTTTTTTTTTTGAAGCATTAGTGTTCAAGTGCATTAGAAGCATTGGTTGGGGTCAAATCAATTTTGTTTGTTGGTTTCTTGATGTGTTTGAGGATCTATTTCTAAAATTGGCAAAGAAAAGGAAACTATCTATCCCTCCCATGGAGAGCCTTCATTGAATTGAAATATTTTGCATTTGCATCATTGCATTGCTTGGTTGGGTCAAGAGTCCTCACATCATTAAAATTTTCGTCCATTACCTTTGGACCTAAGTAACAACCTCTAAAAAGAAGTGCTTAATTTAAAATTAATTAGATGTTTTTCTTCAATAGAAAACCAACACTAGATAGGTTTAGGGCCATGGATTAGGATTGGAGGGTAAACTCTCTAGGCCAAAAAAATCAACCTAGAAGTCATTAAAGAGTGTGAAAACCCATTCGTGCAACTAGTGTGTCGGGAAGCTCTTCTAACACAGGAGTCAAGCACGAGGTCGCATCGGGGAATGTAGGGATATTACCCCTCTATGTTTGCTTTGGTGTTTGCAGTATCGCTTTGATCATTACGTATGTGAGGTTTCTGTTGGTTAAAACCTTAAGAGCTTTGGGCTTAGTTACCCTTCCCTTACATGCAGTCATACTTATGACTATTCGCTCAGTCATTGATTCTAAGGTGGTAGCCTTAGTGACCCTTCCTAGGAAGCTACATAGGTTATAGTGGGTGGGACGTGCATGTAGTACCTAGGGAATATGTTCTTTTATGGTCTCATTTCCCACGGAGCGTACCCTTCTTAATAAAGGGTACTTGCATTGGTCAAGGTTGTTTCACGTAGATCATCATAACTGCTCCTCACACCTTCGCTAGATAATCTTGTGGGGGACATGACCCCCCCCCATAGGGTTGGTTTTCAAAAGGCCATTTGAGCCAATTGGTTTTCTTATTGTATGATTATATTTGATTAAGGGTGTTCTCTTTGAGTCCAAGTCTAGGTCGGACATAGGTTGATTTATTTTTGTTGGTAACATAGGCTATTCACCGTGGCCGAATTATCGCATCAGTCTCGTTGATTAAGAGGACTTGAGCCTATTACGGAGGTGTAAACACCTCTAAAGAAACATGACATAAGTGATAAATACTTTGAAGGGTATTATATTTGGTTTGATGAGACTGGTTAGGTTGAAGTAGAGATGGTAGATGAACGTCCTCCACCAAATTTCAATCCACCTTTAACTGAGCCAAATGCCCCTTTACTTGTCCAAGCAAGGAAAATATTTAGTGGGAATTTTTCTTTGTTCACTCATCCTCTCACCATGTATAGACCCATTGTTTCATCTAGTGTATCTAATTCTATGAGCCCATCCCCAAGTGGTACAGGTGAGAATTTCCCTGGGGGCATCCCAATAGTGTCCTCATTTCCACCCCTTAGCTCCATTGGAACTACACCATCCACACCATTTGTTTTTGTTTCCTCCATCTGGGGGGCACCATTTGTTGTTGGCATTGTTGATTATGTGTTGTCATTGATGGAAACATGAATCAGTCATGAACAAAGTTATACAGTTGGAATTAGTGTCAGGATGGACAAT
This sequence comes from Picea sitchensis, assembly GCA_010110895.2. Classification (NCBI taxonomy): domain Eukaryota; kingdom Viridiplantae; phylum Streptophyta; class Pinopsida; order Pinales; family Pinaceae; genus Picea; species Picea sitchensis. The sequence continues at coordinate 117,577 of SNQJ01S0000909.1, read as the reverse complement.
AAGGTATTTCCATGTGTAAATGAAGGGTCATTGGTGGAAAGAGAATGCAACAGAGCAGTGAGGCTAAAGTTTAGGAGAAAAAGCATCTCATAAATTTCATCAATGTAATATTTGATCACTATCAAGGATCGATGATCTTTTTTATAGGTACATTTTCCAAATCTCAGAATAGATAATGCTTTTGAAGTTGCGCAGGAGATCATGTTTCAGAAAGAGAATTTTTACAGCTAGAAAACTTTAAAAAATCAAGCAACTAGAGTCGTTCATCCAGAATTCAGATGTAAATATGATCGTTGGATCATAGAGGAAACCTTCGTAAAAAAGGAGAGAATCATGGTTGTATAATTGAAGATCCAGGAGTAACTTAAACCGTCAGATCATGTAGGAGGAACAATGGTCAAATTCGGCACTGACTACATCAGATAAAATTACCCGAAGGAAAATATATTTTAGTCGAAGATGAAGTCCCAAAGTGGACATGAGTTGTCCGATCTAAGAAACATTTCGAGAGTTATATTGATATTTCGATCAAAGTAAAGTGGAAGGATAGGATAAGCAAGGCCAAGGCATGAAGTCCTTGATTAAAGGACAATCATCAGATAACATCAAGAAAGATATCATCCATTGGATTAAAGCCGAGTAGAACTGGTTAACCTCAACGCTGACCACTTAGGTGAAAAGGAGTTTGAATTGAACCAGAATTCCTAAAGCCCAAATTCACGAAGAAACACCAGCTGTTTGATCTAAGGAACACTTTGGGAAATATCCCAACCATTGGATTGAGTAAAGTGGAAGGATAGGATAAGCAAGGCCAAAGGACCGAGATCCGAAATAGTCAAATTCCCGACATCTGTTGGATCGTGTTAATGTTTACGAGTTAAAGAAGGACCGTTAGATGAATTCAAGTTACTCGAGGTTTATTCTTCGTAGAATCTCACTTCGGGAGAATTGGGAAGTGGGAAGAAGAGAATAACTCAAAGTTTTGAAGGACGAAATGAATCTGGACCATTGATCTAGAACTGATTAGAGTCATTGCATCAAAATCCAAGTGGAAGGATAAAGTAAGCACTTCCATGTTGACCACTTCGGTGTTGTCCAACTCCGATGAAAATTGGAGCAACAATTCCCTGGACCTATGAAGTCCCAAGTCATCAGAACCACATTAGCAGGGTCCATGTCACAAGGACACATGGAACACATGTCAGTAGGTCCACATAAGTCATTCCACGTCAACAATGACATGTGGCCCAATCAAATGGTGACAAGTGTCAAAATCATATGACACGTAAAGTTTGTGAAAATCATAAATTAGGTTGACACATGGCACAAATACTGAGAGTACATGTCATCACGGGTGATGTCACATACCACGTCACTCCAGGAGTACTGACTTCGGGAAAATTGAAAGCACTAAAGGTGCGAACATTCTGAGTTCCCGAAGTGTCGAAATACAAAAATAAATAATGACCATCCATATCAACCTTTGATTGAGTCATAGTCGATGGATTAATCCAGTGGAAGGATAGTGTAAGGATTGAATCTAGACCGTTGATTTGGTTCTAAAAAACATGCTAACCATTGCATCAAACCATTGTGAGAGGTAACCACTTCGGAGAATTCCAAGCTTATGTTATCAGCTAATCGTCGAAGCATGAAGTCGCAAAATAACTAAGGATCGTCCATCTTAGCTCATGATTAATTCCCTGGCATTAGATAACAATAAGTGCCTTATGGGGAATGATATCCCATTGAGGAATGATCGGACCGTTGATCCTAATGATCAACGGTGAGGATTAAATCTAGTGATACTAACTGTGAGTGATTTACCACTCCGGGAAGTTCAAACTTCGGGATATTGGATGATTTCAAGGGAGAATCGCCCAAAGATAGAAGTCTGAAGGACAAGGTTCCAGCCCCTACTCATGGTTTACAAACACATAAGCTATGAGGCGCTGGGAACATCGCTTAATTTAATAAGCCCATGGTTTTGCGCATATGGTCATATGAAAATGGATTGAAGGGGGTGCCAGTTACAGAAACAAGATCTATAATTATGGAAGCCTGTGAAGAGATAGATTAGGATCGGGGGATCCTGAAGAGTCAATTTGACTCAGAGAAAATGGTTTGAAGGAAGAACCTCATACAAATTTCATTTCTGTAAACAGCTCAAGGTTGGTATAGTAATTCGACGGAGAATTAACACCATAACAATACAAAGAATCGATAAAAGATTGAATATGATATATTGGTGAACTGGGCACATAGTAGAAGCATGAGAACGATATAATGAGTCCATCCATATATGTGATCAACTCATGAGGACAAATGAACCGATACGTAGTCATGATTAAAAGTGAGTTAAATCATGAGTGTTATGAATAAAGAATAAAAAGGGAAAATGATATTATTTAAAGTTTAATATTATCATTTAAATGAAAAGGTACAATGGATCAATATCAAAATATGCAATGGTTCAAATTCACACCAGTTGGAAGACTATATAAACAAGAAAGAATGGTGAGAAGAGGGTGTCTTTTTATGAGGATTGGATTCCTCACATCTTAGTTGGATCTGAGATCAACAAGTTGGATCTTGTTATGAGGGTTGGATTCCTCATTTCTCGGTTGGATCTAAGAGCTATAAGCTGGGTCTTGTATCAATGAGTTGGATCTCTCATATTCAGTTGAATTAAAAGATATTAAAGGATTGATTTAATATGTATGTATACAAGTTAAATAAATAAAAGAAAGATATTATATCTACTTCATACAACTTGTGTTTTAGATGTTTATGAATAATTAATTGAACTGCATATCTTATTCAATAAATTTAGTTAATTTATGAAAGTGTGAAAAGTAGCCAAAAGTTCCAGACACTGATTCACCCGCGCCCTCCCCCCCCCCCCCCCTCTTAGTGTCACCTTAGGGGGAGTATAACCTCAGAGGGAGCAAGAAAAGATCATTTTTGTCATTTTGTTTAAAAAGAGGGAGAAGAGAAAAAGTAGCAGAGAGGTTCAAGGGGTATCAATCAGGAAAGATCAATTGATATTAGCAAAGATCGATTGATAACAAAATTGGTAGTAGATCAATTGGTATCAATCCTAAATTGATATTCATGTGAAATATCAAAGAAGAATAAGAATCAGATCAAGAAGATCGGTAAGATTCATACCTTTTTCCTATTTAACAAAGGAAAGATAGTAAAAACTCAGGGGGAGTATTTTGGTTATCAAATAAGAAAGTAATTGGATTAGGTTTAAAAGACTTGATCACTACAAATTGGTATCACTACAAATTAGTATCAAGAAGACTACTTATTTGAACACAAATATCCCAATGGACTGAGATAAGAAGTCAGTAAATTCAAAGGGAGAGAAAAATAGTCGGAGCCTTTCTCTTTGTCATTGATGTCAAAGGGGGAGAGAGGCAGTAAAACAAATTTAAGAAAAAAAAATGGCATTAGATAGAAAAGGAGATCAGTGATAGGGGGAGCAAAGATACAAAATCATTTTGTTTTACAGATATGTTTCCCTCAATGACAAAGGGGGAGATTGTTGGCATTGTTGGTTATGTATTTTCATTGATGGCAACATGAATCAGTCATGAACAAAGTTATACAATTGGCATTAGTGTCAGGATGGACAATAAGGTATGTCCATGTGTAATGAAGGGTCATTGATGGAAAGAGAAAGCAATAGAGCAGCAAGGATAAAGTCCAGGAGAAAAAGTGTCTGGTAAATGTCATCGATGTAATATTAGATCACTGTCAAGGATCGATGATCTTTGTTACATGTACATTTTCCAAAGCTCAAAAGAGATAGTGATTTTGAAGTCGCACAGGAGATCAGGTTTTAGAAAGAGAATTTTTACAGGTGGAAACCATTATAAAAATCAATCAACTGGAGTCATTCATCCAGAATTTGGATGTAAATCTGACCGTTGGATCACAGAGGAAACCAGTGTAAATAAAGAGAGAATTTTGGTCATCTGATTGAAGATTTGGGAGTGACTCAAACCATCAGATCATGTAGGAGGAACAATGGTCAAATTCAGTGTTGACTACTTTGGATAAAATTACTTGAAGGACAAGATGTTTTAGCCGAAGAGAAAGTCCCAAAGTGGACATGAGTAATTCGATATAAGAAACATTTCAGGAGTTATATTGACCTTCCGATCAAAATAAAGTGGAAGGATACGATAAGAAAGGCCAAGGCATGAAGTTATGATTAAAGGACAATCGTTAGATAACATAGAGAAATGTATCATCCATTGGATTAAAGCTGAGTAGAACTGGTCAAGGTTGATGCTGACCACTTCGGTGAAAAGGAATTTGAATTGAACCAGAATTCCCGAAGCCCAAATTCATAAAGAAACGTTGGTCGTCTAATCTAAGGATCACTTTGGGAAATATCTCGACTGTTGGATCAAGTAAAGTGGATGGATAGGATAAGCAAGGCCAAAGGCCTGAGATACCGAATATCTGAATTCTCGAAAACCATTGGATCGTGTTAATATTTTTGGGTTAAAGAAGGACCGTTAGATGAAGTCAAGTTACTTGAGGTTTATTCTTCAAGGAATCTCACTCTGTAATAATTGGGAAGTGGGGAAAATCGAATAACCCAAAGTCTCGAAGGTCGAAATGAATCTGGACCATTGATCTAGAATTGATTACAGTCATTGGATGAAATCCAAGTGGAAGGATAGCGTAAGCACTTCCATGCTGACCACTTGGGTGCTGGCCAACTCCGGTGAAAATTGGAGTAACAATTACCTGGACCTCAGAAGCCTTGAAGTCCCAAGTCATCAGGACCACGTTAGCAAGGTCCAAGTCATAAGGTCACATGGAACACATATCAGTAGGTCCACATAATTTGGTCTGCGTCAGCAAGGACACATGGCCCAATCAGATGGTGACAAGTGTCAAAATCATATGACACGTAAAGTTTGTGAAAGTCACAAATCAGGGTAACACGTGGCACACACTAAGAGTCCACATCATCATGGGTGATGTCACATAACACGTCACTCTGGGAGTACTGACGTCGGGAAAATTGAAAGCACTAAAGGTGCGAACATTCTGAATTCTCGAAGTCTCAAAATAACAAAATAAATAATGGTCATCCATCTCAACCTTTGATTAATTCATAGCCATTGGATTAAGCCAGTGGAAGGATAGTGTAAGGATTGAAGCTAGACCATTGATTTGGTTCCAGAAAACATGCTAACCATTGGATCAAACTGTTGTGAGAGGTAACCACTTTGGAGAATTCCAATCTTATTTTATCAACTAATCGACGAAGCCTAAAGTCGTGAAATAACTAAGGAATGTCCATCTCAGCTCATGATTTAAGTCCCTAGCATTGGATAACGATAAGTGCCTTATGGGGAATGATATCCCATTGAGGAATGATTAGACCGTTGATCCTAATGATCAATGGTGAGGATTAAATCTGGGGATACTAACTCTAAGTGACTTACCACTCCGAGAAGTTCAAACTTTGAGAGATTGGATGATTTTAAGGGAGAATCGCCCAAAGACCGAAGACTGGAGGACTAGATTTCAACCCTCGGTCATGGTTTACGAGCACATAAGCTATGAGGCATTGGGAACATCACTTAATTTAATAACCTCGTGGTTCTTTGCATTATGGTCATATGAAAATGGATTGAATGGGGCACTAGTGACATAAATAAGATCTATAATCATGGAATCCTGTGGAGAGACAGATTAGGATCGGGGGATCCTGAAGAGTCAATTTGACTCAGAGAAAATGGTTTGAAGGAAGCGCCTAATACATATTTCATTTATGTAAATAGATTGAGGTTGGTAGAGTAATTCGACGGAGAATCAACACCATAACAATACAGAGAATTGGTAAAAGATCGAATATGATCTATTGGCGAACTGAGGACACAACAGAAGCATGAGAATGATATTATGAGTTGATCCATATTTGTGATCAATCATGAGGACAAATGAACTGATACATAGTCATGATTAAAAGAGAGTTAAATCATGAGAATTATCAATAAAGAATAAAAAGAAAAAATGATATTATTTAAAGCTAAATATTATCATTTAAATGAAAAGGTACAATGGTTCAATATCAAAAGATGCAATGGTTCAAATTCACACCAGTTGGAAAACTATATAAACAAGAAAGAATGGTGATAAGAGGGTGTCTTGGTGGATTAAATATATATGTATATATAATGGATTGAATGGAAGTTCATTTTATCAGGTTGGTACCTATTTACAAGATGAGTCTTGTTATGAGGATTGGATTCCTGACATCTTAGTTGGATCTGAGATCAACAAGTTGGGTCTTCTTATTAGGGCTGGGTCTTCTTATTAGGGTTGGATTCCTCATTTCTCAGTTGGATATGAGAACTATAAGTTGGGTCTTATATCAGAGAGTTGGATCTCTCATATTCAGTTGAAGTCAAAGATATTAAAGGATTGATTTTATATGTATTTATACAAGTTAAATAAATAAAAGAAAGATATTATATCTATTTCATACATTTTTTCTTTTAGATATTTATGAATAATTAATTGAACTGCATATATTATTCAATTAATTCAGTTAATCTATAAAAGTGTGAAAAGTAGCCGAAATTTCCAGACACTAATTCACCCCCCCCCCCTCTAAGTGTCAAGTGTACATTTCAACAGTTGTGTCATCAACTCCATCCTTTAGTATACTTAGCTTCCCAACGCCCATCCCTTCAATTCCCACTTCTAGATTCTTTTCTAGTGGGAGGGAGAGATTTGGTTTTAGCATGGGAAGTGGAAGTCCTTCCACCTCAACTAATCCAATGAGTGGTCTGATATTATTAGGAGCGGGTGTACCTTTTGGATGTAGTATGCCTAGCGGTTTTAGGGATGTCCCTAGTCAAATTGGTGGAAATAGTACATTTGGAGGTTTTAACTTTCCTAGGGTTAGCACACCTTTCCTTGGGGGAACATCCCTTGGGGGGAATTTGTCATCATAGGGAGGTTTTCCTTTTGTGTCCACATCCAGTTCTGGGGGTTTTTTCCCCAGGACTAACTTCAGGAACATATTTCATGGAGGGTCTACATTTATTCTTGGGGGAAACCCCCTTAGGGTCATTTTTGGTTCTGGGAGTAGTCATGCTCCTGGAGATGCCACCATTCCAATAGCCACTCACTCTTCAGGAGCTCCCCAACCCTCCAGTAGTACCAACATAGGGAAACTGCAAGGTCCATCTGGGATAGAAAATATTTCACCTCCCTCCCAGTCTTCATTTGCATCATTTCCTTTCCTCTCAACGCTCAATTTACCAGATCTTTCACGATTAAAAAATAAACCTATATCCCATGACCCCACATGGATGACGATTCCATCCAAGCTACCATTAGAAATTCCTATGTTTGAAGGAAATTTGGGAAGGACCCCTCTACACACATCATGACTTTCCACTTGTGTTGTTCTTCCAACTCATTGATGGATGATAGTGTGAGGTTGCGTATTTTCTAGGATCCCTAACTGGAGATGCCACCAAATGGTACATTGAACTCAAAGGCAGTTCTTTTAGAAGCTTCAACGACCTAACTATGACATTTTTAACACATTACCAATTGCATGTTCTATACGAAATAGGAACAAATATCTTGACTTTAGTGCATCAAGACAATGCTACTCACATCTCCGATCATATACATGAGTGGAGGAGATGGCGTAGGATGACCAAGACTCATATTTCAGAAAATATCCTTACAAAGTAGTTTACCAAGTCCCTCTTACCATTGATTTCTATGGATGTAGTTATGGATGGGGTGACCACCAAGGAGTAAGCCATTTTGCATGAGAAACATTTGGACTTGATCTATTCTTAGTAGGGTACTCTATATGACATCATCCCAAATGATCATCGCTCGTCAACTAATCCACGAAAACCCAACCTAGGACCCCATGCTGATGGTGTGGTTGGTTTTGTTTCACATGTATTTGTTAACTAGATAGTTGATCAAATGGGTCAAATTTCCATTAAGTCACACCCATCAGTTGCTAGCACTAATGCTCAAACTGCTACAGTCCCTTCTCAAACCTATGAGGTGAATTAGGTGCAGTCCACGCAACTGAATAATCCTCAAAAATCTGGAGGTAATAAAAAGAGGAATAAGAAGAAACATTCCACTATTGAGAAAGGCACTCCCTCTACCCAAAATTCCCAAGAGGGGGTCACTAAGGAAAAAAAGAAGATTTGTTTTCCCTACATGATTTGTGGGGAAGACCACCCTACTCACCAGTGCTCCGGGAAGGATGATTTCCACATATTTTTGTCAGAACAGAGGGATCCTCAGTAGTATGTTGTCTTAATTCATCCTTTCCCCCCTCAACCTCAAAACATGGTTTCCACAAATCTTACCCTTATGCTAGGGGGCATCAAAGGTACCCCTCACCATGAGGGGTCTCCATAGAATGCTTCTATTTTCATGTGTGACCACACGATCAATTTGTAGACACAAGCTAAAAATTATGGTGTTCCTGAGCCTTCAAATTGTTCCAAACCCCCCTTCTCTCCTCGGGGATGTGTGATCTCCCGGTCTAGGATCGTTCAAAACACTGAGTCGGATCGACTCTTTGAGCTCCTTCTGTAACCCCAATTGATTTTACACAGTCCTTCTTTCCTCCTAAGGCGTAAATCATATGGTAACCATGGTCCCTCTCCTTATCATTGTTCAAATATCAACGCCAAAGGGCGCTAGCTCCTTTCCGCCAACCCCTCTCTCCATGTGACCTCGAGCTATGACCCGGGGATTAATCTCCTAGGCACTCTGGACTCTGATCTTCGACCATTTCAACTGCATTCGTCGCCAAATTCTCTGAACCCCCAACCATGAACATAACCGGTGCAAGGATCAATGGTCCCCGCCACTTCCTTAAATCAACAACCCGCCATAATTTTTGGCTCTGACACTTCGGGTAATTATGAACCACTTCTCCATAGAACCTCCAGAGTACTAAGTCTCTAGAATAGCGGATCTTCTGCCAAGTGTCCCCCTTTACGGATGACCATGATGACCGCGCGACTTCGAACTTTGCGAGTCTTCACTTCTCCTACCTCTGTCTCTCCCGACTAGAGAATCAACGAAGTGTTGATCTAGTGCCACATGTCCTTCTCAATGGACGTCTTTGATGACCTTGCAAATTCGGCTTCGCGATTCCTTGCACCTTCACTCTTCTATTCCTCCAAATTTCTTATGCTCTGGAGTACAGGATCTGGTGACACCTATCCCTTTCGCTTGGATGGCATAGATCTGCTTTGGCTTCCGCTCTTCGGATACTCTCAGCCCAAACTTACCTTTTCCTTTCCGGACGCATGCTATGGTGCCACATGTCCCCTAGAAATCAATGGTTGGGATATATTTTGACTCCCAGCTCTTCGGGAGTTCTTGGCTCACACTCACCCCAATCCTTCTAGAGGGATATAACTCTGGACCTCTAGATCTAACGCCACATGTACCTCTCAACTAATGGTTGAGATCCGCTCTGACCTTTGAGCCTTCGGGAGATTTGGTTACTCCTCCTTGCCTGTTCTCCAAAGGGTTCTTCCTCTGAAGTCCATGGATCTCTGCCATGTGCCCTTCCCAACACCAATGGCTAGGATGACTTCGCTCCTTGCAACTTCGGTAGAAAACAATGTTTTCTCCACGCAATTTCTCTGAAGCTCTTCCTCCTGAACTCTTCTCTGATATTCCGCAACCTTTCAACCTAGATGATGGATGGTCCCAACTGATTATATGACTTTGGGACTTATGTTATCCCTCTCTCTTGTGCACTTTGAAAATATTAAGGTGTTTTCACCTTACCTGAATCCAACAGTTGTTGGTCCTCTGCGGCCAGATCCAACAACTGGGATATTTTCTCCTCCTTGGAACATTCCCTTGGATGTCTGGACGTGGATTTAAACTGTCCATATCTATTTCTCTAGAGCTGATCTAATGGTTGTTGTTTCTCCTCCTTCTGATCTTTGGATTTCTCCCGACTTGGAAAAAGTTTGTAAGTGTTCAAAGGTTTTGGCCTTTGAACCTTCTCCTGCGAACTCGATTGCTCCAGTGTTCGACTCCGCTCCTCCTCCTGGGCTTCTACTTGCTCAAATATCTAAGGGGCTCGACCCTTCTGTGTCTTTCAAAATACTTTCTGGTGCCCTCCTGGCACATTCTATGCTCTTCCTCCTAAGCTTCGCAACAAAATTTAATCTCGGCCTTGGCGCACACTTGCACTCCACGTGAAACTTAGCACTACTCCTCTTGATATTCTCAAACTTAAACGCAACCTCCTAAGGGATTCTACCCTTTTCTTCCTCCAAAAAAATCCTTGCGCCCTCCTGGCGACCTAATGCTCTGCCTCTTGATATTTTTGAACTTGAAACAAGTTTGCACCTTCACGCTCTCCTTTCACTTGATGAATCCTTTCGAACGACTTCCTTTAACACTTGTCTAAGTGTTGGCCTGGTGTACTCTTGCACGGGTCTTCCTCCAGAGTATTCATCAAATATATTTCAACTTGAGCTTAAACTGCTCAGACCTCAAAGGTCTCTATCCCTTTGTTCCTCAAAGGGATAGATGTGCCCTCTTGGTAACTTCTTCTCAAAGAACTCCTGGCTAAGCTTACAGAGTATTCAGTAAATCTGTGAGTGTCCTCCTCTGGCACTTATCTTTTCTATAAACTCAAAAGAGAGTTCACATGTATGCACTCTCACTTTCTCAATGCCCTCCTGGCAGAGCTTCACAGAGTCCTCAATAACTATGTGCTACGCTTACTCTTGCATAGACTCTCCTTCAGGGTATTCAGTAACCCTGTCTCTCTATGCCTCCTCTGCACAATACCTCCTCCAAGGTATTCAAAAACCTTGAGGCTCCTCCTTGAGTCTGTAAACTATTCTGGTGTGCCCTCCTAGCACATTCTTCTCTGACTCAAAAAAGTTTAGACATGCACTCCTTGCGTTGGCTCACAGAGTTTCCAATACTCTTTCATGCACTCCTTGCATTTAGCCTAAAAGAACCCAGAAATAATTCCAGCAAACTCACAGATAGAGAATTCTATCTATCCATGCAGATGGAAACCTATCATACACATCTACAGCATAAACTCATAAAAACACAAATGACATTCATAAACCAACATTCACCACACAGAAATTCAGAAACGGTGAAATCTATTCTTTTGTATTACTATTAGAATGTCAATTACAATGTGTGAGATCGGATTGCTACAGATTCTCGACTCTCTTCTCTCCCTACTCTCCTTACCCTGAACTTCTTGATGAAATCTGATACAAAGATCTCTTTACAAAAGAGGGGCTCCTTGAGCCTTCCCTCCAATTCACCTAAGCTCATCCATTACATCAAAGTTTATTTAATGGCCATCTAGTCTGAATTGAATCTAGAGCCATCAACCTATCAACCATTAAAGGCAACCTTATCTCCTGTCTGTACCAAGGAAATAACTCGGCTCTGCTCAAGCCTTACAACATTTAATTGCATTAAGATACAATTTTAAATTTTAAATTTGGGGAAAAATTAGAGGGTTGGCACCTCTCCCCTCCTTGAATGTGCATTGATGTGGTCGAATGTTGGCACGTCGTTGAGGTGGAGCGATGCTCCTGCATCACAAATGATTCCCCAGAAGCAACATCATCATCCCAACCTAGTCTCCCTCTCCAAATAGAGAATCCATTTCTTGATGCACCGCTTCACCCCCCGAAGGGAATTCTTCGACGTACATTGCATAATCCCAACACACAGGCTTCCCACAACTATAGTATTGTGGAAGACTTAGCTCGGGCATCTTGTGCCATGTCGGCGCTTGAAGTTCTCCAAAGTTTTCCCATGCAATAGAGAGCCTTTATCTCGACCATAGGCGGGGTTGATCCCTTGGATTCAAGCTTGTTCACTTTTGAGACCAGTCAAGTAAATCATAGGCTCTCCCATCAAGTATCATTCTAGATTAAAATGAGAACAATGGGTAAAAACATCTTCCGAATAGTCATTGATGAAGGATCCTCGACTTGAATTGTGTCTATTTCTTGTTGAAAATCCTTTGGCTCTCTTAAGATTGATATTTCTACCACAATTATAAAATCCTTTGATGGACACATGTTCCAACCCCATGGAATAATCACTGCCTTACACACCGAGTTAGGTGGTAAGACTTTCTTTGTAGATGTGGAGGTTTTCGATGCATCTCTTGAGTATAATATATTACCCAGGTGTACTTGGTTCTATGAGATGATTGTCGTTGTATCATTAGTATTTAGGGTCTTACACTTCCCTCATCAAAGTAAAATTGTTACCATCGATGATCTTATGTTTTGTACCCCAGACCTTGGATATAATGTGGGGTCTAATGTACCCTTTGTTGGTGATACCATGCAATATGAATTTTGGTGTGGGGATATTCAAAGATCCTTCTCTTATGGGTATATTCCCCCTTCCCCCACCATATTCTACTACAACCATCACCCCATCAACATGATTTTTTCATCTACTAGTGGATCCCTCGGGTCTTTTGATCATTGGGTGGTACCTCGTCCCAAGGATGTTGATTCATATAGAGAATCCATGTTTATCACCCCAATAGATATTGTCGATCCGAAAATCCCATCAGCATCCCCTAATAATGGTCAAGAACTACATCCTCATATGGAGTGTGATCAAACTACTCTGCCTGAACGGATTGTTGAATCTCCAAGTTCACATGACATCCTAGATTTGGAGTTTCCTTCAGAAGAGTCTCTCATAGAAGTCATGGCTTCCATCGATAAGCCCAAGGAAGATGAGAATCATCTAGAATCCATCCTCCCTAGTTTGGAACTGGTGAGAGTTAACACGATGACTCTTGACCTAGGGAATCTAATAGACCTCCTAGTCTCAACCCTTTTCCACCTTGGTTATCTTTTTCAGAACTTGCCACTGAATTTTATGATTCCACTTCCTACGAAGATTCACATTTCATACTTCCTTCATGTCTTGATGGATCCCATAAAGGAGATTTCATAGCTCACAAAACTATTCATGATGAGTATCTTCAGCTGCAGACATTCATTCTTGTGTGGAATGGCCCCTGTATGGTGAGCCATATTATGTCGACATTGGCTCATGAGTTCATTTGTTGTGAAAAAGATCCTTGGCCTGAGCCTTGCAATAGGATCTAATTTTTGTAAACCATCAATATGTGTAATGCCTTATACATAGGTGTGTGGTGTGAGTGCTTTTGTTTTTCATATATCATATCCAAAAAATCCAAAAATATTTTATTTTTTGAGATTTCATTATGCATTTTGACCTTGGAATATAGTTTACATGTGCTCGAAAGGATTCTAGGGAATTTTTTTATGAATATGGTGATGTCCACTAAACTTGATGTACGTATTCCCAAACTGGCATATAGGGATAGTTTTTTCCATGCATTTTCTGCTTTGCATTATTAACCCATTCATACTTCCAACATTATGCCTTAGATTTGAACCTGGTCGATTGTGACACTAGCCACTCTTTTTGCACATCGTAACTGGTTTGGTAGAACCTACCCTTCATGGGCACCTTATTTAGCACCTGGATTTCCATTTGGTTCCCATGATGTGTTTCCTCATAGGCTCACTCTCCCTCCATTAGCCCCTCCATAAATTGAAGATTGAGCCTCATTTTCCTCTCTTCCTCTATATTCTGGCCATATCCCGTGGGGGCTCCTGAACATTTTTTTTGTTTCTTAATGGTCGCCTATGCATTTGTTGCTCGCATCATACCTCCCTCTATTTCACTGTTGTTTTCCCATATCTCACTTACCACTATGCAATAGCCTTGACCATATGTCTCTTGCATTATTTGGCCTCCATTTTGCATTCACCTACCTAGGGAGAGAAAATATGCTAAGAGTGGACATCACTTCCCTGTACCAATTACATTCCTCATTTATTAGGTCAGTTCCATGCACGTGGAACATAGGAGCATGTTTTTAATCCACTTGTCCTCTCCCGATGAATATACTTTTATCTCTTTTTTAGGCTCGTTAAAACTGAACGAAAAAGGTATCGAGATTACTTGGGTAACTATTTCATGCTCGTTAAACCATGAAGGAGACCGAGTATACGTGTGTCATTATTTTGTGCTCATTAAACCATGAAGGAGATGAAAAATCCAAAAACAAAAAATAAATAAATAAAGAGTGGGTGTTTTTCACCATTGGTCTAATCTCAAAATGGCAGCATCAGTCAAGTTTCCCTTGAACAAGCACCTGTTTGAGTCCTCATCTTACAGTTTGGTTTTATCTTGCCTAGGAGTTGTCTTAGTAATATGAGTCAGAGATACTCCTCCGATTGGTTACTTTTCTAGTTATCATGGAGAGTGCCTCAATGCCTCTTGCATTATTTCACTATATTCATCTAACTCTTGTGTCTTGTTATCAAGTCACCATTGTGTCGTGTTATATGTTCAAGGGAATTTTAAGCTTCAGTTAGCCATGTTTGTTTTTGGCTTTCCGAGTCGGCTATCCCTATGTCAGTTGTACTTAGTACTAATCTCTCTTCACATCATCTCCCGGTGTCTGTTTCACATCGATTGATGGGGGATACATTAAGGCCCTCCTTCAACAGATCTCTTCCTATCGACTTCAACACATTATCTAGGATAGGGATCCGGAAACTAGCTAGTACCTTGGAGATTGCAATCCTTAATGGAAAGCCTCTTTGTGATCGATAGTGGGTTTACATCATTCACTCCTTATCGATTGATTCTATGAGTGTTCAACATTATATAATCTATTCACACTCGCTAGATTGTACTAGGTACCTTGGGGTCCATCTTCCTTATTGGTGGGTCCCCTCGCGTCTGTTAAAAATATACATCAATGACCGGTAATCAAATGATTTCTACCATGCTTGACATCATCTCATTTATTCGCACAACGTAGATTCATACCATAGGGGTTTGGGATGAAGACCTTGGGTTTGGGGCCACATCATTCATTTACAAAATCCCCTCCCAAGTTTCAATGGAGTATATCACTTGTATTTGAGTACTTTGAAGAATTCAGGGGCACTCTCCTTAGTGCTCATGGTCTTCCTGATATCTATATGTTGTGTCATAGATCCACATTGTATCTTTTGGTGGCTATGATTTTGTTCCTGACATCGATCCACATTGTGTTTGATGGTGGCTATGATTAATTTCATGACGTAGATCCACTTTGTATTGTCTCGTGGCTACGGTCTCATTGATGACATGGATCCACTGTGTATTCTTTCGTGGCCATGGCCTAGAACTTCATTTCATGGTCTCATCCTTGGTGTTTGACTGCAGGACTTCTTCGGCTTTTGAACCTACTTTTCTCTCTCCTTGCGCTTCCTCACATGGAATTTATTGTAATGTATTTAGACCATCCACTCCTTTCCTAACCTCACACATTAGGGGGAATCTATTATAGCCTTAATATCCACCCTATAGGTCAGAGAAGAATACATCAGAGGATAGAATCCCAGATACATCTTTTTCCTAAGGATTGAACCCTTTTTGAGCCCTTATTTTCATCCTTTCGGTTCACCTAGTGGACAACAAGAGAAGCCCTAGCTGGACACTAGTGGTTCGTCAAGGAAGGCATTGATAGACTTCTAGAATTGAGGATTTGCGAGGTGATAGGTGAAGGATGTGTTGGATATTCGTGTCAAAGGCCTAGGAACTCACATAATTCAAGTCTCTAGTGGCCTCTAGAATATCTAGAAGCCTCTCCCAAGCCTCCTCCAAGATCTATATAATAAAGGCAAGCCTTGGGAAAAAGGAAGGAAGAATTCAGAGTGATTTTATGTTATCCAACTACATAGGTATCAACTAGAAGTCGGTGAGCCTAGCATGAATATTACTGTACAAATCGGTAAGTGCAGACACGAACTAATCTCCCTAACTTTAATAAGAAATTAGAAAAAAACATGATAGAATACAAACTTCTCCTTAGATATCCATTATAATGTATACTAATTCAATGAGGGGTAAACAACATATCGTTTAAACATTGTTTGATCCTTGCTAGTGTTTTCCTTTTTCCATCTCAAGGTTTGTGAGATGTTGAACTTGTTGAGAAACACAAACCAACAAAGAGAGAGAAACGATATATATATTCCAATGAAACCTATGCATAAGATCAAGGAGTTATGCAATAAAAATCGAGACAATTTTATAGGAAAGAAATGCATTACTGTATTATATTGATGAAAGTGGAGAATACAACTTGTGCCTTGATGTTGCAAGGTCCCTTCCGATGGCCCTTTGCCTCAATACACATACACTTTTTCTCCAATGATTTTGGTGAAGAGTATACACAACCTGACTTGGAAAGCTAAAGCAAATATATCCCAAGCACAATCTTCAGCAAAATTCTTCATATACAAGCCAGCCTAGCCTTTCTCGTGAGAGAACCCTCCTTATATAGAGTAAAGGGGAAGGGATGAAGGGATTAGGATGATCCCACTAAATCAGAGAAGCGGTTGAGATCCAAACCAATCAGAGGCCACCTCATCCTTTCAAAGATTCCATTCTAGAAAATTCAAGAAATTCCTCCTTTTCCTTCGTTTAAACATCAACACAACCTTTACACTAAGAAACCTGCGATGATGTCGCAGGACACTATGGTGAAACTTGCGACGATTTGGAATTTTTTCACCCTTAACACTGAGCAAGGTGCGATGATCCTTCTTTATAGGTTTTTTCAATAAGGAAAAGATGATTTCATCTCTCAGGGAAAGTTTTATTTCTTCAATATCCTTCAGGGAATAAGGAAAATAATCTTTCTTCTAATAGGTGATACACATATCATCAGTGGTCACGAGGGTGAAAAAAATAATGTGTAACAATGACCAAGGAGTTGCAAGGAGAGGCAAGGAGCAAGGAGGATAAATGATCTTGCATCATCACTTGAGTTATCTCTTGATGTAATGCTCTTATGATTAATGATAGATCATTTGGTTTTCCCCATGAATGTTTGTCTTTAATACATGAATAATTAGATATGATATTGTAGACTATAGATCGGGTTATATCCAAGATAGATCTAGGACTCTAACACTAGGAAGAAGAGTAAAATGGTCTTGTTTTGTATTTTGTGTGTAGGAATCAATTTGTAGAAGTTGGAGCTGGAACTTTAGGACTGTAGCAGCCAAGATATGATAAGTACAACCTTCAGGAAAAATTTAATCCATTCTCCCAAATCTTTGTGTGTGATCTTATTGCATGTTTCTAAGAGAACCATAGGAAATCTATCCCCATGTCTAGGATTTCTAGGCCAATCCTAGGGAGATCTTACTGATTATTCAGTGAGATACCTATGAGAAAAAATCCCATAACAATGGCACAAGGAGGTTGCAAGTAGGAAGTGGAGAAAATTATGCAACAAGGGAGAGGAAACAAAATATTTCTTAATTAGCATTGATGAGGAGGAAATTGAAATGTTTGGCATTCCCATGGGAACATACCTTTGTATAAAGGAGATGCATTGGTATAATACAAGGGTCGGTAAATTGCATTGAGAGGTTCAATTTGTTATAACCCTAAATTGCACCAGACATGCATACCTGGCATTAGGCCATCTAACTTGCTATCTTTTCCAAGCCATCAGTGAAAAATCTCTTCAAAAAACCATTGCTTTGAAGGTGTACGTTCCCTATACCACTACTACCTGTGTACACACGCCTGTTGACCCACTACAACCCGCGTACACTCACTGAATATCGCGAAAAAAGGAAATTTGCATAGGATACTAGTTTTCGTGTCGTTACTTAACCATTTGATCACCCATAGCCAGTTACCCCAACCGTTACTGTCCCTTTTGGCCTATAAAAGAAGGGGTTGGGGTCCTATTGCAAGGAGAAGCACGAGAGAAAAGAAACTCTACCCATTTTATCAACCCCCCTTTGCCCCAATTGCAAAGCCCTTTCCATTTCCCTAAGAAAGAACAGAAGAGGAGAAGAAGACGTGGAAGAAGTTGGTGCATGGTGAAGAGGAGCCTAGGACCAAGTTTGAGGAGCAATGTCGGTCTCATGTTGTAAGTGAATTTTGTGAGATTAATATAAAGAAGTACTTTTTTCGTCCCACCAAATGACGTCTTAAACTTATATGATTTGTTTACATTTCTTGTTTATGATGTCTACCCACTAATCCATATGTAGAATGAATGATTGTAGTTTCTTGTTTTTCTTTTGATGAATGCAGGTTAGCCTTGGCAGGATATTTGCAGTCAGGAAACAACTAAGCGCAAAGGGATCGACATCAGACATAGAGTTTAAGGTAGGCCTACCGGATCCATCCCTCTTGTCTTTTATGTATGATTATGGGGTAATGTTGGGATAGTGATAAAAAGTAGGAGACTTTAGACGGTTAGCTTTGCCTACACTTTAGACCCTTTGTGTAGTCCGTAGAGGGGTTTTCTCGCTATAGAAGAATTGGAGACCGTACTGGGGAGAGCCTCTAGGGTCTTTGTGGATATTTCTTGTTGGGTTCTTTGAATCAGTCTATTTACTATTTTCTGAGTTTCTGTGAGATTTTGTGTCATCAAGGGATGTTGGTCCTCCATACCAGTTTTCCCTGCCTTTGTTGGACTATTGTTTTTTCATTTTTTTGAAAAGTTGCAGAAGTGTACGCGGCCTATAGTGGGCCTGCACGCGTGCATATGTGCCTTGCCCTTGGACAGCCCGCGTACATAAGTTGGTTGTTGAAGTGTTAGTAGTGTGCTTGTTGAGAAATGTTTTGTAAAAAGAAGAGGCAGTCATCTTCTTCCCTGTCAAGAGTCACACTTCTCAGGGGTTTTCTTGATCTAGTACTGGTCTCTGTTATAGCAGTCTGTAGCCTAGGTCTAACTTTAGTTTAGCTTTCTTTTGATCAAAGATTTATTTTGTTTTCTTTAATAGGGTTTTTAGACAAGTTTGTGAGTCGATTTTGATCTTCTTGTTTGGTATTGTTAGTGACTCCCTGCGATCTGTGTTTGGGCTTGAATTCATTTCTTGGTCCTGTCTTGTCGTCATTTTTTCCTTTTTTGCTTTGGAAGAAAATAAAAGAATTCATTTTCAAATTTCTTGTTTTGAAGCAGAAAACAATAAAAAACAAATTTTTCATTACTTTGTTTGGTAAAGTAGTTTAGGTTAGTTGCTTCATTTACCAAGGAAAAATAATTTTTTCTTAAGTTCTTTACCGGAATGCTTAGGACATTAAGTAGCTCGTAGTCGAGCGAAATCTTGTTTTGAGTTTTTCTTTTCAAAGATCTGAGAAAAGTAGTTACAAAAACTTTGGTGAAAGAGTTTCAATTGGCAAATCTTTATTTGTGAAGAAAGAAGTACTTTTGTTTCCAGTATCATCTTATGCTCTTCTCTTTCGTCTCTTAAAGAATATCACTGGTTTCACTTTCGTTCCTTTTGACTTAATAAAACCACTAAAATTAACACTTAATTAAAAGTTATTAGACTTTGTGTTTGAAGGGTTCATCAATTTAGTCTAGGTTAGAGCCTTGATTTAGGATTGGAGAGGAAACTCTTCAAGGCTACAAAAACAAACATAAGAGTGTGAGCTAGGGAGTGCTTGCAAGTCCAGTAACCGTGAAAGTTATCTGGGACCCCCCTCTAACACAGGGGCTAAACACAAGGCCACGTGCGGAAAGATAGCGGAGATAACCCCTCCAAAGCTGGACCAAGTGTAATGCGGAACGCATATAGAGGGCTTATCTTGGGATTCTGTTGATCACATTTTCCACGGAGCTTTATGGGTCTCGATTCCATTCGAGGTCCTTAGTCGTCTTTCAGAACAATTTCTTTCGATACCCTTGATAGGTTTCAGGCTTGATACCCTTCTCATTATGGTCCACTCGACTGTCGACTGTACCCGCCTGGTGACTGTTCGCGCACTGGCAACCTAGTTGCCTTTATCTTAGTGACTTACACAGGTGACTGTGGGGGTATACCATGGTATCTAGGGAAGACATCGGGCCACGCTTTGTAGAGTATACCTGGAGGGTGCTTCCGTATTCAAGTTTCACTTGCACAGGTAAGTTGCTCTAGTGTTGGTTGTTGTAACTGTTCTTCCAACTAGCTAGTGATCTGCTTATCTTATCTCATAAGAAATTTTTCTAGTGTGTGTTGGTTTTTAAAAGATTATAGAAATCCCTAGTGTGTCTTTGATATTCTCACACAGTGGAGGATCAGGAGCTCCATCGGTCACGAAGGCTTTTGGGCCTGCCACCGGTTGATCTCGAGCCACCCCGACCACCGCTAAGGCGAAAACTAGACCAGTAAGGGTCTTTTGAGGCAACCAAGTTACAGGAAATTGTGCCTGACTCATCTCCGAGAGGAGAACATTTGATTCTGGAGGAACCAATCATTTCTTACCTCGGAGCGCAAGCTCTTGGTCTTCATAACCCTCCAATCACTGATCTATCGGTGCCCATCGTCGTACAGGTTCAACCTTACAAGCATCAGGTAGTTTCACAAGTAGCGATGGAAACAAATGCTGCTACTTCTTTAGGGAATACTCATATTACCTCTACGACTGTCACTAAAAGGGGTATTCTGCCTCCTAACCAACCATCGTCGATCTGGAACACTATGGTATTGACTGCCTCTACCTTGGGCAATGGTCTGATTCCTGTTGGAAGATTGGTTGTTGTCATTGATGTCAACCCTAGTCATGGGTTTTGGACCGCAATATTGATGAAGGTATTTGGGCATGAAGGAAAATGCACATACAGATACAACACCCATGGATGGTAGTATACATCATGTTGTTTTCGGTGGTATGTGGCACGTCATGTGGATCCTGATGGTTGAGGATAAATGAATTTTTGAAGATGACAAAGTGAATTGAAGAAGGAAGTACATGTAGGCCCTGAAGATAATTAAAGAAAAGAATTAAAAAATAAGAAAGTGTCAGGTCGGCCCTAATGTTAAAAGGAAGTGACATAAATGGTATAACTAAACATTATTATACATTCATTTAATACAAGTCGAATTTCAGAGGAAATAAGAAGAAAAGAAGGGTGGATTTCAAGGGAGGATGAAGTCTTTTGGTGATGTGTTCTAAGGTATGTTATTTTCAGGTCATCTTACCATTTTTGCTATAACTTTTTTTCTNAGGATGAAGTCTTTTGGTGATGTGTTCTAAGGTATGTTATTTTCAGGTCATCTTACCATTTTTGCTATAACTTTTTTTCTAGAACGATTCAGATGGTGAAATCACTATGGTATTGAGAAGACATATCAAGGTACCTTTGGTAAAAATTTCAGCTCTTGATTCGCTATAATTATGGCGATACACTCTGTGGAAGATAGGGTTTGTGACCAGTCCTAAAGCTAGTCAATAAACAGGTGTTCCAGGTAAAACAGTCATAACTTCTTCATCGGGAATCCAAATGAAGTGGGACAAATTTCATTGGAAAGAGTATGGAATGTAGTTTCTTTTGTGTGAGTTTCAGAATTGGATGTTAATTATTGAGTGTGGGGAATTCTATGCAAGTTCACTCTCCTGAATAGACCAAAATTGAATAAAGTCTACCATTCTTTCTATAACCTCTTTTTGGGGAGGATTCAAGGAGTGAAAATTACAGGAGTCTTAGAAAATACATTGAGTAATATTATCTAAAGGATCAGAGTACTCGAAAAATTTAAGAATTAAAGAAATTGAAGAAGTCTCAGGAAGCATTATCAGGTTCTATGTAATGAGTGGTTGATGGTGATGATTTAATGTAAAGTTTTATTATCTCTCATATATTCTTGGGTGGAAGGAAGGGGAAAGGATGGAGAGTTCAACTCTCTCTTGATATTGGAGGATTGTATCTTCCTCTTGGAGGTTTATCCCTCCCTTTACATTTGGAAGCTATAGCTACCTTTGGAAGTCATTACTTCCCTTGAAAAATAACTATTGATTATTTCTCATATATTGTGGATAGTGTATGTGGTGTATTGGTGTAACTCTTATACTATTTTTCATTGCTCATTGGATATAGTTGAATGGTTTAAGTATAAGTTGAAAAAGGTTTTAAATTTTACTTGATACTGGTTCACCCCCCTCTCAGTATCAACAATTCCCTCTATGGTGGCGATCATTGCTTCGTTCACCCAGAGTGTGATAGGCCCTCCATTCTCATATGGGATGCCTGGCTTCGGTACAAGCACTATCATTTCCCACTCCAATCTACATATGTTAGGTCTCGGGGCAGGGAGCTTCAACGCTCCTCTGCAAGGATCCATGGGGGGCACTTCGGCTCCCTATAACGCTTTCCCTTATGGATGGGGTCATATACCTCCTTCATCCCCTTCGCTCGGTGATGCTCACCAGCACTCTGTCGGGCCAAATGTAAACTATAGTTTGTTTGGAGAAGGTAGTCAAGGACTTCCTACTTATATCATGTTAGTAGGTTCGACACCATTCTCTTTGTTCGACACGTTTGGTAACAACGAATTCTCATCAGTTGCCATCTCAGTCGGGAGCAACCCCGATTATGGACAACAACATCCTGTACAGGGTACTATTCCTGCACAGGGGGCAAACTTAGGAATTGCTTCCTCACAAGGACCTTGGAATCCATGGAAGGGATCAGTTCCCTTATCAGGGATGCTGACTGGGGGCAACCCCTTCCATAGAAAATGGAACCTTGAGCAAGGCTCAACACCAATGCCCATTGAATCGGCAGGGGGCAGCCCTTCCCAAAATCCTTGGAATGCGATGCAACCCCAGTCCTTTACATCCTATTATGGGAGTCAGTCGATGACATATCAACAAGCACATAATCTGTACACTGGTCACGACCATGGTTATTACTAGAATCCTAGCTAGCAACCTAACTTTTCCTAGCAACCTGGTGCTAGCCAAACTCTAGGCTCCTTTTTCCCTGGTTACAATCAAAAACCCAAATTACCGTTTCTGGCAACTTTGCACTTGCCAGACTTGACAAGGTTATTAAACGACCCCATCTATCATAACCACCATTGGCCTTCGATGTCGACCAATTTTCCTTCGGACATTCCAAAGTTTGATGCCAAGCCTAACGAAGATCCAGGCGATCATGTGACTACCTTCCATTTATGGTGCTCATCCAACTCTTTGAGAGATGACTCCATCCAGTTGTGTTTGTTTCAACACACTCTCATCAGGACTGCGGTGAAATGGTACATCGAGCTCGACCGCTCAAGATACTCCTCCTTCAGTGAATTGGCAATGGAGTTATTAAACCATTTCCAATTACCTGTGAGATACGATGCCGACACCAAATTGCTAGCCAACTTTGAGCAGACAAGAGCGAACCATATCTCAGATCACATCTGAGAATGGAGACATCGGAAGAGTTTGATAAAAGTGTCATTCCCACCAGCATTCCTGCTTGAGTGGTTCCTTAAGTCTTTGGTACCCCAGTTATCTAAAGATGTCACAACCTCGGGGGTCTTTTCAGAGGAAGAAGTGATAATGAGAGCCCAACAGCTAGAACTGATTTACTCTCAGTCTGGTTTACTTTATGAAGTTTTACCAGATGCACCATGGTCGATACTTGACAAGACTAGACAGATATATGGACCACATGTTGATGGTATTGTACGTTCAGTGCAAACGAATCTCGTTGATCAACTGTCGAATCAATTGCAACAATTGTCAATACAACAGACAGTAGCGAGCTAGACCATTGGTTCGGCTGCTCCCCCTACTCAAACGTTAGATGTACACAGTGTGCAATCAAAAAACCCAAAGGCCACCCAGTAGCCTGACAGAAAGAAGAAATAGCGAAAGAAGGTTAAGGGGGATAAGAAACCTACCAATAATGGTGGCGAGGGAAAAACTAAAAAGAAGAAGTTGAAGTATCTGTGTAACCATTGCAAGGAAGGCCATCTGACTCATCAGTGCCCTCAGCTTGTGAAGGCCCAAAATTTATTGGCACAGCAGCAGCTTGTCGTGTTAACAAACCCATTTCCACATGGGCAACATTTAGCTCAAGCCTCTTCAAGTGCGGAAGGGGCCGGTCAGGGACCCCCTCCATCTTTGAGTAATCCTTCTTCCGCGAATGTGTACATGATGAAAGGTAGCATTGACGTAATGACTAGGACATGTGACTACGGAATGCCAAACAACTCTGAGAAGGGTAAAGAAGCCGAAAACCCATATCTTCCTCTCCAGATTGAGAAGACATTGGGTGAAACAATGACACGCATCCCAAAGGTGCATTCAAGAAATATTCTCACAACCCAAACGCAAGGGCTGCCCAGAACTACTCTGTGGTGGAGGATTTGTCACAAACCCCTTGTGTGATGTCATCTTTGGAAATCCTCTAGAGCCACCCTTCCTAGAGAAAGGCTTTGTTAGTTGCCTTAGGATCTACTGAGACTCGATACGACTGACTTAAAACCTCATCTTCCTTACCACATAGCATTTCATATAGTAATGGCTTACACCACAAAAAATTTTACTCGGAACATTTTTCGCATGGTGGTTGATGAGGGTGCCTCGACATGCGTGATGTCTTTGTCGTGTTAGAAGTCCATTGACCAACCCGTTTTTTCTCCATCACCTACTCTTCTTACTGCTTTCGACGGTCATTCATTTCGACCTCATGGAATCATCCCCTCTTTTCCCATGCAGTTTGGAGGGACGACCGTGTGCATTGAAGTTGAAGTGGTCAATGTGTCTCTCGACTACAATATCTTGTTAGGAAGGAGTTGGACCTACGCTATGCAAGCATTGGTCGAGACAGTTTTCTGGGTCTTGTTGTTTCCACACGAGGGTCAGATCGTGACCATTGATCAGTTATCCTTCTCCCGTCTTGACCCTTCATCGGGGGTATCCACAGTCTCGATGATTGATAACCCTCAGCCCGACATCGTCAACGTAGGGTTTGGTTTATGCCCACCTTTGATGGATACTTTCGATTACCCTCCTCCGACCGACAATGTCCATTACATGTCGGTTGTTTCCGACCCGCTTAGGGCCAAAATTTATCAAATCTCGTCGTTTCGTACGACTTACTTTAATGATCTGTAGACTCTTCCTTCCCCATCAGCCACAATGGAAGGTACAAGGCACCATGGCATGGCCATACCTTTGTCCGCGACAGAAGTTGTGTACTCTACAGTCCAACAAGATTTCATCCACCCTGATCCAACTCCCGCACAAGAGTTAGATCCGGTTCTCTAACCTATATGGGCTCAAGGTTCCCTCGCCGATAATGATTCTTTAGAATTGGTCTTTCCCTCAGACGAGGCTATTATTGAGTCAATGACTAGTATGAACAGACCCTTGGATGATCTCCATCATAGATATTATTTCCTCCCATAGTTAAGAAGAATTGAAGCAGGTGAATTCACTCTAACTATGACTGGAGAAAAGGCTCATCCTATCAATCCTTTGGCTACGCACGTTGTTTACGCTGAAGGAAATATGGAAACCATTTCTCAAACGATACGTATCGATATCTCCAGAACCCCTGGCGTCGTGGAGAATATCTTCGTCGAAGCAGACTGCTCCCTCGAGGAGATTCGAATCTACACAGATTTATTTAAAGAATTTTGTGACGTGTTTGCTTGGTCTTACAAGGAAATGTCAGGCATAGATCCAAGAATCGTCGAACATGAAATCACGACATATCCTGATGTGAAGTCGGTCTGGAAGAAGCTTCGTCCAGTCAATCCTAGGAAAGAAGAAACTATTAAGGCTGAAGTAGAGAAACTACTCCAAGCTGATTTCATATACCCCGTCCAATTGACTCAATGGGTGTCAAATCCTGTTCCAGTCAACAAAAAATAGGGTATGATTCGCGTATGTACGAAATTCCATGATTTGAACAAGGCCTGTCCAAAGGATAATTTCCCCACGCCATTTATTGACCAGATAGTCGATGAATGCGCAGGTTGCGAAACCTTTTCTTTCATGGATGGTTTTCCGGGATACAATCAGATACAGATCAAGCCCGAAGACCAACACAAAACTGCTTTCATCTGTCCGTGGGGTACATTTGCTTATCGGAAGATGCCTTTTGGTCTGAAAAATGATGGAACTACGTTTCTGCGGGCCATGTCTTTTTCTTTCCATGACCTCAAACACATAGTCGAGGCTTATCTCGATGATTTAGTGTCACGATCTCGCAAGAGAGTTGATCATCCCACACACCTCTGACTTATCCTTGAGCGATGTCGCTACTACCGGATCTGCTTGAATCCAAACAAATGAAGCTTTTGCATAACATCGGATCGTCTTTTAGGTTTCATATTTTCAACAACAGGGATCATGGTCGATCCTCTAAAGGTTGAGGTAATAGTTCAGTTGTATCCCCCGTGCACAATCTCTTAGCTTCAGAGTCTACAGGGAAAAGCAAACTTTTTACAGTGTTTCATCCCAAACTATGTCGATATCACAAAGGGTCTTATGCGTTTACTGAAGAAGGACGTTCCTTTTCATTGGGACAAAGCTGCTCGACGCTCTTTCGAAGCGTTGAAACACGCCCTCACATCTACCCCTATGCTTCTGCCACCCAATTATAATAAATATTTATTATTGTACTTGGTCCCTGCGGAGTCGACCATCGATATGGTCTTGGTTCAGGAGGATGATTTTCTCTTAGAATATGTGATTTATTACCTGAACCGAGGCCTGGTTGGACTGGAACTCAATTATTCTCACATTGAAAAACTTGCATTGGCAGCAATTCATGTTGTCCAACGGTTTTGTCATTACATCTTGTTTCGCAAGACCACCGTCATTGCCATTGTGAATATATTTCAATACGTGTTGACACGACGTGTAATTGGAGGAAAGATCAGTATATGGATAGTTATCCTCCAGGAATTGGACTTGGATTTTGTTTCAGTGAAATCCAAAAACTCATTGGTCTTTGCAGAACTAATTTCGGAACTTTCGATCGAAACAAGTCATGTTATACTTGACGAGTCGCATATCAAAGGAGACATATTTCTAATCGTGTCTTCGGACCCCTGGTACAGAGATATACTAGTATTTCTCTATAATTTGAAGTGCCCTACCTCTACTTCTCGTGATGAGCGTCATCGTATACACCATCAGGCCAAAAACTATCTCATACTCGAGGACACTCTGTATCATCAAGGTGTAGATTGCATCCTTCACCGATGTCTCACCCATGCGGAAATCGTGCTTAACAATTGCCACACTGGAGCATGTGGCGGTCATTTGTCTGGGTTGGCAACAACCCAAAATATTCTACGAGCTTGTTACTTTTAGCCGACATTAATCAAATATTGTGTTGAATCAGTCAAGAAGTGCCACCCGTGCCAGATCTTCTCTCAGAAGATGAGGGCACACCCCACTCCCATGTTTCCCGTCATCACAGTTGGTCCCTTCACCAAGTGGGGGATTGATTACACTACATGCAACCCTCCTTCCATAAGGGGGCACCGTTATATCATCATAGAAGTAGAATACTTCACGAAGTGGGTCGAAGCTATGCCAACGTTTAAATATAATGGCGAGACCATGACTCTCTTTTTGTTTAACTAGATAATAGCAAGGTTCAACGTCCCGAGAGATCCACTGACCATGGCAGTCACTTTCAGAACAAAATTATGTCCGAGTTAACATAAAAGCTTGGGTTGAAGCAAGAACATTCATCACCCTACTACCCACAAGTGAATGGTCAAGTGGAAGTTGTGAATAAAACCCTTAAGACTATCTTACAGCGAACGATCGATTCGGCCTAGTCAAATTGGCATTTGATGTTGTATTCGACATTATGGGCCTACCAAATGTTTGTTAAGGTTGCAACCAGTTTCTCACCTTTTCAACTCGTTTACGGGCTGGAAGCAGTCTTGCCTATAGAGTGTCAGATCCCCTCTCTAAAGTTGGCAGTACAGTTATTTCCAGACACTTCACCGCTTGAAGAGTGTTTATTATATCTTGAGAAGCTCGATGAGAAACATCGGGATGTAGCCTTGGCTAACGAGGCTCACAAAAAAAAGTCAAGTGTCAGTATGATTGGTCCGTCCGTCCTCAGATTTTCTCTGAAGGTGACCTTGTCCTAGTCTATGACCAAGATAAGGACTCCTTGGGGGCAGGCAAGTTCAAACCCATGTGGTTTGGACCTTTCATCGTGAAGGAGGTTCTAAACAAGGGTGCTTATCATCTGGTGGACTTTGAGGGAAATGATTTGGCAGAGCCTAGAAATGGGCTCTACCTCAAGAATTATTACTCGTAGGTGGGTCACCTTGGGTGACTTCTTGTAACATATGTATAGTCCTGTACATTCTCTTTTTAGTTTTCTCTTTTGTTTTATGGACGTGTCATTTTTGATGTCATCTTTTTCACTGTGGCAGATGTCAAGTGAATCAGAGGTGTTCGTTGGGTTTGCAGATGGTGCTAGACGACACACTCGGAGGCTTGCTTCCGCAGCTTGGTTGATTTTCACACCTCAGGGCCAGTTGCTATCTTCAGGAGGTATATGTTTAGGTGAAGCCACAAACAATGTCATCGAATACAACGTAGTCTTAGAGTTGCTTCATGAACCTTCGGGTCTACTTAGATGCTCAGCTGGTTGTGTCTCATTTAAATGGGGTTTACCATGTTTACGATCCTACACTACACCGACAGTTCCTTAGGGTATGTCTCTTAGAACGAAGATTTGATTACATTACGTATATCCATGTTCCTAGGAGATTGAATCAAATCACAGATACTCTAGCTAATCATGTATTAGACTAGCATATTGCACACATGTAAGAAAAAGCACACACACGCACATGTAAATACATTTGTAAAATAGATGTAATCCATAAGACATAAAAAGATGAAAAAGATCCATATATATATATCAAAAAATATCAAAGTACATGGGTGGGCGCAAGCGCCTCAAAAATATGTCTAGTAAGATTCACGGGGCTTATGCCCTCAAAAATATACAAAAGGTTCTCACGACACGTAAGTAGTCTAGCCTAGCTAAGGGCGAGGCCTGTTGGCCCTGTCGTAGTGAACAACAGCATTCGCCAAACGCTGAAAGAGTTGGACCCAGGTCTGTGGCACCCAAACTACATGAGGTTGCATCGACCGTGGGAGATCCTTGATCTCTGCCATAGGAATTGTATGAGTGAGCATGGTAAGGTTCCACTCTACCCATCTTAATACTCTCTCAGCCACTCTGGCTAGAGGCCCCTTGTTGTTGCTGGTCCGACGACTCCAACTGGTCCTGCCTCTGGTCGAGGACACCGCCTAGTCCTCGAGAAGTATGTTGGATGCACTGGTCCCACATCTGTACATAATAGATACGTAAGTGTCAGATACTCTGGTATACAAAAAATAAAAATGATATATATAAATGACCTAAAAATTAAATAAAATTTGAAAAGAAAAATTACCCATCTCTCCTCGCTTCACTCCGGGAGGTACAGGCATGTCAAGGTTCCTAGAAAAATCGATCCCGGCATAGGGGTAGTCCTCTATCGTCGGAATCTGTCGTGACCACCAGTCAAAAAATTTGTCATCAAAGGCCTCGATGGTCCTCCCTCCCCCCTGTCACAGCAACAACGTCGTCCATAGGCATAGCGCTGGGAGATAGGCCTTGTGCCCTCATATAGTCTCTCGAGGAATCAGACTGGGTACCCTCTCGAAGAAAAAGGAGCACAAAACGGTCCCAAACCTAAAGTTTTGATGCTCCCATATCCGACACTCTGTCAGTTGTCTCTTCATGCAATCCAGCATGGTGGTACTCCAGTAGAAAATCTGTGCATTTAAGCATTGTACCACGCAATGCATGTGTTCCCGAGAAGCCTGATGTAAAGCTGCGGATCCAGTGATCTGCCCAATAAGTAGAACTATCACTTTGAGTGATAGGTTGCTGATCTTATGTATAGGCACCTGAGAACCTACTTTCTCAGTACCAGCCTCTCAATGGAGTCCAATCAACTCCTCAATATTGAGAGGCCCAGGGGGGAAAGTGCACAAATTGATTGGATCCCCTCTCCTCGAGAGACCAGTTAGGAAGTAAATTTCCTCAGTCATTGGAGTCAACGACTACCCCTCGAGCATGAATGCCTCTATGTTGGGATGCCAGTAATCTATCAATGCATTTAGCAACCTGGGTTGTGCCCTCATAAATGGACATTGGAAGAATTTTTGCAACCTGCATTGTGACAAAACAACGATAGCAACAGGGACCTCGGAGACCAAAAAATCAATGTCCTCATGCTCCCTCTCTCTCAAATGCACATACATCCTGCAAAAATCAAATGAATGGAGAATTAACTCTTGCATTTTCAATTTTTTCCACTTATTGAAGGGTGTACGTGGATTGTCTTGGGGACAGTCACGTGTACAAATGGGTTGTTCTTGGAAACCTCGCGTACACACAGGGCCAACCTCTTTAAAGGTCAGCGCCCCCCAAAAAACAAAAATAAATGAAAAAAGGAAAGATGGAAATGAAAGAGAGGTTAGTGTGTACTTACTTGGTCCAAACGGAAGTTCATTTTGTCCACTGAAGCTCCCGTAATCAACTATTTCAGCAAAGGGGTGTTTTTTGACTTTTGGTCAATTCTCAATTTACAATGGTGATAATGAGCTGCCAACTTTCTATTTATAGACTTTTTGGCCCCTTTTTGTCATTTTTTGGACCCTTTTGTCATTTTTTTTCCAGCTTGAAAATTGTTTCCTATGGTTCTTGAGATTCTCAGGGGATGTTACAATAAAAGTTACTTTGGGTATTTGGGAATTTTTTTGAAAGTTGGGTCATATTTAAAGGTCTTTTGGTAAAAAATTGTTTTTCAACTTTGTGCATGTAAGATAGGATTCCACCTCCACTTGTTGCACCTCATTGTCTTTTTCACTTTTCCATAGGATCGATCCCACCGAATTGTGACACAGAACCCTCACTCCTGCTCTAGAAGTGTCGTAATTTAGTGGTAGAGCCTACCTTCACATGGATGCCCTAAGTAGATCCTAGTTGCATTTTGGTGTCCATGTCGTCACTAATGACTATAGGCTCGAGAGACCTTATTAGTTTTTCCTGATTACAATATTGAGCCTCATTTGCATGATTCATTATCACTCTTGACCTCACCCTTGGGACTCCCAAAACACAATGGGTCTTCTTTTAAGCCCTTTTCAGACCCTCTAAACATGAAAAGATTGTCGAGTGATCTTGTGGCCCTTCATGCTCGCTAAACTAAAATTTGAAGGCACGTATGGCCAGCGGTAGTTTATCGCTTTTTCGGTCCAGATGGTCAAAAGTATGAACAATGGTATACTCTAGGAGCCTCGGTTCTCTAGAAGAGTATTCTCAGGTATAGATTTAACCCTTTTTCGAGCCCGAGGGACTAAAATTACGAAAAAGGAACCCCCACGATGTCCATAATTAAGCTCTTTTCAGACTCCCTAAAATTGAAAAGATAGCCGAGTGACCTTGTTTCTTCACACTCATTAAATTGATCCAGAAGAACATCCCTTACGAAGTCCATAGTTAAGCTCTTTTCAAACTCCTTAAATATGAAAATATTGTCGAGTGATCTTGTCTTTGTCACACTCATTAAAATGGTTTTGAATAGATGTTTGTTCAATGCTATTTTACCCCTTTTTTGAACCGACTAGACTACCTTTGAAAAAGGTACCATAGTGGAGTCTCCTTTTACATTTTTTCAGACTCCCTAAAAATGAAAAACCGTCGAGCTTACCTTCTTTGGGCTCGTTAAAATTACATCGAAGGACGTTATCATTGTGTCTTATTAATAGCATTTGCATTCCTGCGTCTTTGGCCTTATGTCAGCTCCATGTTTCTTTCAATTGAACCATTTGAAGCATGCCTTATACGTAAGCCTTGTAGCACTTTGCCTCTGCGGCTTGACACCTTGACCCATGGAGGATTTTTCTGAGTGTCCCTTCCCTGCATATGTCCCCTTTTCTCTAAGCATCTGTGTGTTCCTTGCATTTTGAACTAGTATGTCTGGGACACTCGTTCCTCCTTTGTAACGTATCATTCTTTCATTCTTTTTCAAACTTTCCAAGATTATTGAAAAAGACAAAAAAAATCAAATATACCCCAAAAAGAGGAAGGGAAAAGTATTTTATTTTTGTTGACAACACAATGAGTCGCCCTTGGAAAAAACACGCCCTTTCATTTGTTCGTCAAGCTTTAGGATTCAATATGACCTTAGGAAGTTGTTCTCGCTACATAGAGTTGTGTCCTCCTCCGTTTGGTTCTCCTTCCAAAAATTTGGAGAGTTCGTGTTGCCTCATGCATCATGAACTTATGTCAATGCCATGCTCCCTAAGTCTCATATTTTGTCATGTGTTTGTCCAAGGTAAGTCTTACTAAACTTGAGTCGGCCCTTCTGCAGTTTGTTTCTTGTCCTCATGCCCGGCCACCCCGAAAGACCAATCAAGTCCTTGCTCAAAATCAATGAAGTTTTATGCATGATCATCAAGATCCTCTTGTCTGTTCCCGGCGAGCCATCGAAGACCTCTGAGGAGTGAAGTTGTACACTCATATTACACTCCTACCTGAGTTTTGAATATTTTGAAGTTGTTGCTCGAGCTCTGAAGACCTCATCTCCAGCCATCGGGCGTCATTGGCTTCTTCAAGATGGATACCATACATGTATATCTTTTGATTTCGAGATGTAGATCCACTGTGTACTTCTCACGGATACACTTTATATAGTTATATGACATGTATTTGCAGTGTATTTGATTGGCAGTCATGATTTTATTTCATCCCAAGCATGGGTATGCCCACCTCGGTGAGACAAATTGTTATTTTTACAGATGACACCTCCTGAACTCTGGTCCCTGGGCTCACTCACGTCGTATAGTGGTGAATATTTGTAATGTATTTCGGTCATTAGATGCTCTTCTGACCTCACACATTAGGGGGCATCTGTTATAACCCTAAATTGCTCCAAACATTCATACATGAATTTAGGCCATCTAACTTGCTATCTTTTCCAAGCCATCATTGAATAATCTCTTCAAAAAACCATTGCTTTGAAGGTGTATGCGCCCTACACCACTACTACCCACGTACACACACCTGCTGACCCACTACAACCCGCATACACTCACTGAATATCGCGAAAAAATCAAATTTGCATAGGACACTGGTTTTTGGTTTGTTACTTAACCGTTTGACCGCCCATAGCCAGTTACCCCAACTATTACTATCCCTTTTGGCCTATAAAAGAAGGGGTTGGGGTCCTATTGCAAGGAGAAGCACGAGAGCAAAGAAACTATGTCCATTTTATCAACCCCCCTTTGCCCCAATTGAAAATCCCTTTCCATTTCCCTAAGAGAGAATTGAAGAGGAGAAGAAGACGTGGAAGCAGTTGGTGCATGGTGAAGAGGAGCCCAGGACCAAGTTCGAGGAGCAGTGTCGGTCTCATGTTGTAAGTGACTTTTGTGAGATTAATATAAAGAAGTACTTTTTTCGTCCCACCAAATGACGTCTTAAACTTATATGATTTGTTTACATTTATTGTTTATGATGTCTACCCACTAATCCATATGTAGAATGCATGCTTGTAGTTTCGTGTTGGTCTTTTGATGAATGCAGATCAGCCTTGGGAGGAGATTTGCAGTCAGGAAATAACCAAGCGTAAAGGGATCGACATCGGACGCAGAGTTTAAGGTAGGCCTACCGGATCCCTCTCTCTTGTATTTTATGTATGATTGTGGGGTAATGTTGGGATAGTGATAAAAAGTATGGGACTTTAGACAGTTAGCTTTGCCTACACTTTAGACCCTTTGTGTAGTCCGTGGAGGGGTTTTCCCGCTATAGCACAATTTGAGGGTGAACTAAATAACTACAAGGTAGATCATGATGGAGGACAATATCTAGGGTGGATTGATTTCATGCCCAGAGCACATAGAACACACCATCCAAGGCAAAGCAAAATTTTCCAAAAAAAAATAGATAATGGTGTTTCCTCGATAATCACCGAGATGTAGAGAAGGCCACATAGCTATTGACAATTTTGGAATTGATGTCCAAGAGAACCATTGCAATATGAAATTTCCTTAGATTAATTAAATCCAAATAGATCCATCTCATTGCTAGAGTTTTCCCTAGTTGGGTTCTCTAGGGTATATGTGTGTTTTCATTGCATTTTCTATTATTTTTATTTCCATTTGCTAAAGGAATGATTCAATCATAGAATATCACTTAGTTTGTTTTAATGAAGGGTTAAATTTCTTGAAATCTTGTGTTATCACTACATATATGGTCAATTTCTTTAAAATAGTTTTTATACAATAAATTGCATCTTGCAATTATTTATCAGACCTAGCTTATGCACAGTGAGATAATAAAATAGAGGAATGCTTATTTAATTTCTGCAGAGAACATATTCAACATCCATGTTAGTGAAGTTGATTAACCATAGGCCTACAATTTACAAATCAAATAACCATGTATAAACACGCTATGAACCTTTAATACTCTAGTAACAATTGATAACTACCTTCCAATTCATGCATTTATCCTTCAATAGTTTGACATGTTCGGCCTCATATTTAGTAGCATTAATTATGAAAACTATTAGAAAAAAACAGAATATCAGGCCACAATGTAGATGGAAATATTGAGACACGTAGATGTCATCCAGACTTTCTATCATTTTGGAGATCAAAATTCATAATCTAAGAAGTATTTGTGTCTATTGACCTAATTATTAGTATGCCTCTTGTAATGGATCTTTCACCTATCTTGTGGCTTCTTGGAATTACTATTATGACTATAAAATACTCCCTCCTCGTTAGGAATTGACCTTGACTTGGTCAATGGTCATGCACATGGTTTACTATGGAACCTAGTATTAGCAAATTGTATTGCATGTAAGGAATCCTATTTAAAGGCTCATTGTATCCCATTGTAAATCTCCTTTACTTGTCGGTCTTGGCTATATTGTCCAAGGGTATTGAAGATATCTTTGTGTGTTTTTCCTTGGTTTTGGTTTCTACCTTAAATTTGGTCTTTGATCTATATGTGCATGTATTTATCTCTCTCTTGAAGGTGTAAAATTTAACATGGTATCAAAGTTCTAGTAGGCCTGGACTCTTTAGTGAGAGTGGTTTGTGATACTAGGATCCTTGGGTTGATATCAACACTACAAAAGTGGAGTTCTAGGAAGCAACAAAAAATAAGATAGATTCTCATTGCTAAAGAATTTATGTGTGATGGTATCAGGTTAAGAGATCTTTGTCCTTCGGTTAAATATTTTGTTCTGGCATGCATCCTTGGGTTTGGCCTAAGGAGCTCTATAGTTTGGCATGATTGTTCTCGAAGTTGGAGATTCAAAGACATGTCACAAAAGTGAAAATTGTCTTGGAGGCACATGATAAGAATGGGTATGATAGATGAAATCTCATTGTTTATATTTTGTAGTGGGATCACAAGTGACATGATTGCTAACTATTGAAGAAATTTTCTTGATGATGATGGTTACTTGATTCATGCAATGGTTGTGTGGAAGTGAGACATGGAGTCTAGAAGAAAATTCATGAGTGTAGTCCCTTTCAATATGGAGTTATTTTCATTGAGTTTGAGAATAGGTTATTTACCTATGTAAAGAGAAAATTTCTATAACACCAATTGGCATGCATAGCCTTGATTTGTTTGATCACTTATAAAGACTTGTTAACATTTGGAGTGGATTGTGTGTACATTGAAGGCTCTAAAAGTGGGCCATTTTTTGGCAATAGAGTCCAGGTGATGGAATTATGGGGAATATGGTGTAATAATATTGCATTCCTAGATAAACTTAGAGGGGGGTAACTTTTTTATCCCAAGTCACATTTAAAGGGGGGTTGTTAGGAGTTAACATTGACTTGGTTAAGGGTTATGTGGTTTGGGGCACATGGTTCACTATGGCACCTAGTATTAGTACATTGTATTCCATGTAATGAAGACTATATATAGGCCTAGTGTATCCCATTTTGAAGCACCTTTAGTGGAAAACAATGTGGGATTGGCCAAGATAAATGCAAATATCTTTGTGTGGTTTTCTTGGGTTTGAGAACTCTTGTGTTATATTTGGTGTTTGATCTATGTTTGCATGCTTTTATCTCTCTCCTACAAGTGTAAAAATTAACACTTCTTCCCCTCGCCAATCCTTAATATTATTTAGTGTTGGTATTCGATACATCCTATACAATAGATAATCAACAAGAAATTGGATGTTTTCTTAAATTTAGACATTTAATTGCCAAAAATGTTTAGTAGACTAGTGAACCACCCAAACTAACATATTACTAATCATAGTTGGCACTCACCCAATGTAACAAAGTGAGAATTACATTAACCCTATTATGGATGTATTACAACATAGAAAGGAAGCCCCCACATATATTTAGAAAGAAAATCATTCATATAATATGATCAACAATTAGTGGGGGAATATTATAACTAGAGATAACTTATTCATTCATGTTAAAATTAAAATCTTACAGGTATCCATAGAGTTACTGGCCTTTCAACTCACATAATGGTTGATTGGTTGTAGAATAAATATGTGTGCTTACTTGACCTCCTCTACTTATTTTGTGTGGCATGGTGTGTGTATATGAATAATAAACAAGATAATAAGCAGATAGATATGTCATACTGGGTATCTTAACATAGTTTCTACAACTTTAAAATCCCCTCAACTCTTGTGTGCTATCCCAAATCGGTTTTGAGTTCTAGTTTGAGATAACATTTCAGTCCCAACATACCATGGTCCTTATGCCAATGGGGGTTTCCAAAAATATTGTGGCCCTACTCCTAACATAATGGTTAATTGGTTGTGGCATGAATATGCATTATTTCTCATGGCTTACATTCAATATGAAGGATGACTAAAGGAAAGTAATCATCCATGATTTGGCCCTTAGGAATGCCAAAGCATAACTAAGAGGGTGCCTTAGTTTTAAGTGCATAATAGAGGAAAATATCCATGGATTGACCTTCATATACCTTAATTTAACAAAGAATTTCTAAAGAAAGGAAAGATCCATGGTTATTTTTAGAGAATTACATTTAGTGTAAAGGATGACTAAAGGAAAGGAAAATATCCATGAATCAAACCTTAGGAATTTCAAAGCACAAAGAGGTGAACCCCAATTTTAGGAACACAATAGAGAAAAATATCCATGGATCAACATCCACATGCCTTCATTTCATAAAGGATGACTAAAGGAAAGGAAAATATTCATACCCTTAGGAACATTAAAGCATAACTAAGAGCTCATCTTAGTTTTAGGAGCACAATAGAGAAAAAAACCCATAGATTGACCCTTAGGATTGCCAAAGCATAACTAAGAAATCACCTTAGTTTTAGGAGCACAATAGAGGAACAGATCCATGGATCTACCCTTATGAATGCTAACACATAACTCAAAGGTCACCTTAGTTTTAGGAGACAAGAGTATCAATATCTCATCTAATTGCTTCTCAAATGGATTGAAATACGATCTTTTTTTATAGTATAAGGTTAGAATGTGCACCAATGTACAAAATTCATGTAACATCATAGTTAACTCCTCTCTTGGCATGTAGAGACATAAACCAATGACCATGTGTATGTAGTCCAAAAATTAAGTTTAATTTCGACATACAATCAAAATAGATTGAAACTCATGAAGGAAGCCATAAACTATAGAAAGTGCACTCTTTTGGAACTTGATTAAAGATAAAAAAAAAAAGGTTCAAAATGTTTCCAAAAATAGATACAAATGGTTAAAAAGTGAATTACCAAAAAAAAATGTGAAAATGTCTCCAAATATTCCATACGCTTAACAATGTACATGGAAATGTGCTAGATACATATATCTATACGTGGTCATCCTTGAGATGTGGAGCTCAATTGCCATGGTGAATAAGTTTTTCTGTGAATGCATTAAGCAATACACTAATAAACAACAAAGAAAGAGTTGAAAATGGTTTATTAAATGTAATTGTTTTTCATTTAATTATCAACCTGAGTGGGCCTAATGGTTAAGAACATGTGTTTCTTCTTAAGAAGTCACAAGTTCAAATCCAGAGGGGGTAGGGTATGTATACCTCCATAAACTTTACCAGTCAAATCACTAGACGGGGGAGGGTCCCTTATCCCACAAACAAGAAGGTCTCATACACCAATTTAGTGTGACTTGTCTGTGATTTTAAACTTAAAAATGATTTCGGCATAAAAACTTACCATTCACACACGGTTGAGTTCAAACACAAAACTAGCTATTCACATGAATAGGAGAAAGATCCTAAGTAACATCTAAATAACATCTAAAATATTCGTATCAAAAATATCTATATATAAATTTTAAAAGCACCTAGATATACTAGGAAAGAGGATATTCGTAGATTTGAATGGGCGAGAGGATATATATTATATATCACTTTTGCATGTATATCTACGTTACTCGTATATACATGCCAAACTAGTATAAATATATATACTCGAGAGGATATATACACACTTTAAGGGCCCTCTAGAATCAAAGGAGATATTTTAAAGTTAGCTTGACGTGGCTTCTTGGTTTCCTCGAGCGCATGTGCCCTTTCTCACGTGGAACAACTTAAACTATTAAAACATATTTGGCTATCATAAAAGTTTCTTCATATTTTAAGTTAGATTATGATACCACTTGAAGCACAAGGCCCCATAACATGCTTAAATCAACTAGGCATCTCTTCTCTTACACTACTATAGTATTTTAAGTCTGAATAGGGACATGGGTAGGATGATGACTCTAATTGTGCGTCATTACTCAACTTGTGAAAGAGTTGTTAAGTTACATGACCTCGGTTCTGTGAAAAAGTAGTTAAGTTACTTGTTTGCACATTACTGAAGTATTTAACATTATCCTTCATCATTTACTTTGTTGTGGTCGATGATACTTACTGTAGGAGTTGGCTCCTTTCCTTGATCTAAAGAATTTAATTCATTTTTCATCTTTATTTTGAATTTTTTTAAAAAGAGTTAAGTTTCGGTAATGAAATCCATGGAAGGGAAGTTTTTTTTTTCTAGATTCATAGCTATATCAATGTACCAAATCTTTATCGATGTTTCTATCTCTTCTTTTTAGTGATGAAACAATAGCAGTTTTCAAAGTCAACAATGTAATTTTTGTTGAATTCTTACCAGTGTCACTAGAAGATTTTAATAGATATGATCCCAAAATTATCATTCAAAGTAGTTCAAAATTGAATTTTTTATTTTTCGCACTTCTTATTGTTTTGATGAAATTTGGGTGGTAATTAAGGACTCTATTATCATGTTTTAGTTGCAATCGTACTTGCATTAATTTTAGAGTCAATTTTAGTGTTGAATTGTCATCGTTATTTTAAAACCATGATGAAAACAATTAGGTCACACTAGGATCAGTACTGGCATTGATTTTAGAGATGACATCAACATTGATTTTAGCATCATTTTTAGCATCAAAATAAGAACAACATAAAGTCTAAAATTGTGTCTTTGTTTGCAACCAATTTGCAGTGTACATGTACATCTAGTAACATTTTTTTTATATTTCTAATGTTAGTCTCAATTGCAACCATATTAAAGTCTGAATATTTTTCTTTTTAGTCATTCTCAAATCTCAATTACAATTATATTATTAAAAAAAAATGGTCATTGATCAAATCTCAATTATGGCAGTAAGGGTGTCAAAAAACTAATGGGGAGATGAAGAATCATCATCTCCCATTCATTGTAGCTTATTTTTTTAATAATTTTAATTCTCCTAATATATCAAAATTCAATTTCAACTATTTTAGTGCATCATCATTTTTTTTTATTCTTGCAAATTAACATAACTAATTCAATTGATTAGGGGATAAACCCAACTCATTTGAATTTGTTTTCCCTACACTACAAAGTAGTGAAACGATAACAATCTATAAAATAATTATAAATATATCATTAACTCAACAATATTAACATGATCCTTTGTTAATTAATGTGATCTGAACAATAATCTATTATCATAAAAACAAATTAAATATAACTCAAAACATCACATTTAAGTTACAAAACTCAAAAAAAAATTAATTAAACACAAAAACTCTCAATCTTCATATATACTAAGGACTACAACAAATTAAATATAACTCTATACTAAGAACTACAACAAATGGTCCACTTAAAAGACCTACAACAAATTAAATATAACTCAAAACATAACATTTAGATTATAAAACTCAAAAAATAATGAATTAAACACAAAAACTCTCAAGTATGCTAAGGACTACAACAAGTGGTCCACTTAAAAGACTTAATATTATTGAAACATGTGTATTGCCTTGCAAATAAACAAACAAATTAGTAAATGTTTAGCAATCATATGCAATTTGATTAACATGTTTGTTTGAAGAGTTATTTCAAAGCTTTATAAATTCATGAAAATAGAACAAAATCAAAAGTAGAAGTCATAATGAGGTGGATAAAATTCTTATGTTACTCACTACCTACCAGCTGTTTAGGTAATACATTGCTCAAAACATATCTGTTATTTTGTTGAATCAAAATGAATGTATTTTCAACCAAAGTAATTTTAACAATCAAAACCATTTGTGAGGTATCCTCCTCCTCATGATGATGTATTCAATCATGACCTATGGAAAAATAAACTTGTCATTTTATATTTTAATAGTCATTTGTTGGTTGATGATGTCTTCAATCATGATCTATGGATAAATAAACTTGTCATTTTATATTTTAATAATCATTTGTAAGTTGGTAAGTCCCATTTATAAAAAGTGAGAAAATAGAACACTATGGGTGGCATATATCTTTAAAGGTCCTTGGTATGTATAGTTAATAAATGTCAAGGTTACATATAAATAATAAATTTCAAGGTTGCTAAAGAAAAATTACCATACTTAAAGAAAAGTTATTATAGTTAATAATCATTTGTAAGTTGGTAAGTCCCATTTATAAAAAGTGAGAAAATAGAACACTATGGGTGGCATATATCTTTAAAGGTCCTTGGTATGTATAGTTAATAAATGTCAAGGTTACATATAAATAATAAATTTCAAGGTTGCTAAAGAAAAATTACCATACTTAAAGAAAAGTTATTATAGTTAATAAAAGTTTTTTGTGGTATAATAATTATCTAAAATTAAATGATTTTTTATTTACATAAATAATTAAATAATATAAAAAGTTATTATAGTTAATAAAAGTTTTTTGTGGTATAATAATTATCTAAAATTAAATGATTTTTTTATTTACATAAATAATTAAATAATATAATGTTTGTGATCAGAAATTTCAAATCCCTATAAAATTAGGCATAGGTATTTAAGAAATAACTAATTTATTATTTTTTAACCATATCAATTTATTAATGAATTCATTTTTTTTTACTTAAAAAAAAAACTTAGAAGTACCATAATCCTCCATCTTCTTATAAATATATTTTCAATCTTTCTATAATAAAATTAATACAATTAACATTAATTTAATAATCCTCATATACATCAACTTTTAAATATTCATTACATATGTGTAGCAAACCACCATTCATCCTTAGAGATTCCTCTTTGAGCACTATAATGATTAATGATTTAAATAGTTCTTTGCCTACAAAGAAAAGAAAATGGTAGGATGTGGAAAACAATAAAGTGAATCACTTTCTTTTATTCTCATACTTGATTTGTGGTTTATAGATTGAAAATTATTTTTAAAAATATTGCTTTTATTATATTTTTATTTTTTATTCTTTACTTTTTTAAAGATAATTATTTTTATAGTTGAACGTTAAAATGTAGAAACTTAATGCATTTTCATTATTATTAGTTTAATTTATCATTTTGTTTCTTAAAAAACAATGGAATCTTAAATTACTAAATAAATCAAATGTGTAACCATTTATGTTTATGTTTTAGCTTTCCTTTTCAATTGGGAAGGAATAGTTAATTCAAAACCCATATCAAATGGTAAAGTATATTTCATAAATATCAATAGTTTAATATGAATATGAATTTCTAAGTCATCAAGAATATATGAAAAAATATGTTATAAAATTATATTTTTTTAGTAACAGTGAATGTGATATCACATTTTTTTTCTTTAAATAGATGAAAGGTTAGATTTGTTCGCAGGGTAGAATATTCTTTAAGGATTAATTAGAAAAAATCAATTATTTAGTACAAGTCTTATTGGTGTTGTGTGTCCAATGTTGTGAGAAAGAGGGTATTAAACAAATATCTTTAGATTATAAGTTTGCTAGTCAATTATACATCCATGTTGGATAGTGGTTTGATGATTTGAGTATTTTTTGGTTTAGTCTTGACCTAAATTCTTGCTCCTATGTATTTACACTCTTCAAAAATCATAATCTAGTGCCCCAAAACTCCCACTTTTTATGGAATGATGGATTTACACAATCCTACCAACTCACCCATGGGTACAGTGACTTGAGGTTCAAGATATTTTTTCTTTTGAGTACTAGGCATAAGTCGCCATATTACCCCCATCTTGCATAGTTTTGTGCATGTTAAGGATTTTTATAGTCCCTCTATTTAACTAAAAAGAATTTTACTAACAAATAAAGAAGAAAGTGAAATCAAAATTGAATTTGTAGTTGTTGTTTTTGCTTCTTTGATGATGAATCCTGCAAATTTTCATTACTTCCATGCCAAGCTATCATCTTTTCTCCCCATGTATTGCACAGACATCAACACAAAAGATGCAAAATTTCATAAACCCTCATCCAAACAAAAATGCAAAAAAGAAATCCCTCATTCAAAAATGGAAAAATGAGAAACAATTGGAAGAGGTAAAATGGAAATTATCATTAAAGTAAGAAATTGAGAATTTTTCCTTTTAGGTGATCTACATTTGCAATAGAAAACTAAGGATCAATTGGAGCCAATCTTTGAAAATTTTAAACAAAATACTAAAATAACATAAATAAAAACCCTAATAAAAAAATGAAATGATCTTGCCTTTCTATAGTTATCAAGATTTATTATACAAAATTATTGAACTATAATGATCTTGACTTAGTGAACTTTGTGGCTAGATGTCTAGAGTGTCAGCAGGTAAAGGCTGAACATAGACACCCTGCAGGATTACTGCAACCACATGCCATACCAGAATCGAAATGGGAGGTCATTTCGATGGATTTTATTGTTGGATTGCCACTGACGGCAAGGAGACACGACTCGATTTTTGTAGTAGTAGACACTCTGACGAAGAGTGCTCACTTCATTCCTGTACGTACGACGTATCAGGCACCGGACATAGCGAGAGTTTTCATCAGCGAGATTGTGAGGCTACATGGCGTACCTAAAAAGATTATATCCGATCGAGGATCGGTGTTTACTGGACGATTTTGGACGAGTTTCCAAGAGTCCTTGGGAACCCAGCTTAACTTTAGCACTGCTTATCACCCTGAGACAGACGGACAGACTGAACGTACGAACCAAACCTTAGAAGACATGTTGCGCATGTACGTGATGGACCAACAAAAGCGTTGGGAGGAATTCTTGCCTCTAGTAGAGTTCG
>SNQJ01S0000909.1:55400-74052 GCA_010110895.2 Picea sitchensis | reverse complement strand
TGGGCGACCGTGTCGGACGCCCTTGAGTTGGGATCGGCTTGAGGATAGGGTCCTGGTGGGACCGGAAGCGATCCAAGAAATGGAAGAGCAGATGCAATCCATAAGACAAGGGATTAAAGAAGCGCAAGATCGACAGAAGAGTTATGCTGATGCGCACCGAGTTGACCGTAGTTACGAGGTCGGCGATCGAGTCTTCTTGCGGGATATTTTCTTGAATTCAATTGTGAAATTTTGGTCTAATGGATCTCAATGGATCCCCTCTAAAGGTGTGACACCTTTCTTAGTTGTTTTTGATAGAGAAATAATTTAATGTATTTTTCTTAAGTGACCTTTCAATGCCACCTTAATAAAAATAGTTGATTGCACCAATAGTAGAGTCAGATATAATGTTGATAATAGAATTGGTCATAGTTTATTTTTTTCAATAAAAAGTTGCATTTAAATAATAATAATAATAATGGGTTAGTGAGGAGGAATTTAAATTTTAATAAAAAAAATAAATGTCATATAGGGGCTTATAAAGGTTATGGATATCATCAATGGGGTCCTATGAGTTTGAGGGGTAAAGTTACCATGCTTATAAGGGTTAAAGGGATAAGATCAATGGGGTTATAAGGGTTAATGGTTTTATGAGTTAGTAATCAAAGGTTTCTAATTATTAGAGATTAGTGGATTAGGGGTTTAGGGTCACTATAGGGGTTATGACTCAATGGGGTTATAGGGATTAGGAGTTATGGATATTTAGGAGTTTGAGGTCAATAAGGTTATAAGGGTTATCTAATTTGGGTTACTAGATTATATGGGTTAGTGGTTAATGGGTTGATAGTTAAGGGTGATAGGGGTTATGGGTTGGGGTGATAGGGGTTATGGGTTAGCAATTTAGTGGTTGTTGGATTACTAAGAGGGGGGGTGAATTAGTAATGAGCAATAATTGTACTTTTAACCACAGTTTATTCTTCAAAAATATTCAACGGTTTGTTATTAGCATTCAATATATCATCAACAGTATAATCATAAACAACATCACATCACAATATATACACAATACACCAGAATTTACATAGAAACCCAAATGGTAGAAAACCACATAATGCTTTTCTTATATATCAAAAGAATACACTCATTGAAAGCACCAACTTTTGATTCTCCAGCTACAACTGGAAGGAGGCTCCAACCCCCTGTTCTCAGGCTCCAACCTAAAGGAAGCTCCAAGTCCCTGAATTTTCTGACTCTAACCAGAAGGAGGCTACAACCCCCTGATTTCTCTGGCTCTAACTAGAAAGAGGCTACAACCCCCTGATTTCTCCGTCTCCAACCAAAAGGTGGCTACAACCACCTATCATTGCCCTGTCCAA
Organism: Picea sitchensis; assembly: GCA_010110895.2. Lineage (NCBI taxonomy): Eukaryota > Viridiplantae > Streptophyta > Pinopsida > Pinales > Pinaceae > Picea > Picea sitchensis. The sequence goes on along the minus strand of SNQJ01S0000909.1, from coordinate 72,697 downwards.
CCACCCTGTAATATAAATGTAGACCAATTATTTCTATCACAAACTCTGCAACTGTCACTGCCACTGATATTATCACTTTGTCTCTGTCACTGTCACACTGTCACTATCTCATCAACCTATCTGCTCATCAACCAACTAAAACCTATACCATACCATGCATCAACTGTATACCAACATACATACTATTTCATGCATCAATCATGAACCAAAGATACATCAATAAAGAATAGTGAATCATGAACAAGAGCATCAACCATGTGTAACTTGTACCATATACCATCCCATCAACCATATGAATATATGTACCATATCATCAATGAAGTATCTCCAAGAACCAATGCATGCCCCTCATGCATATGCAACCATATAACATGAATATTCCACAACTATATACAATCAAATCAAGGATAAGAACTATAAAAGCCATGCCATATGTTGAACCAGATTTAAGAGTGCTCCTCACTCATCCAAACAACCAAGATATACCATATCCAGATACCAAACCAACCATACCAAGTATGCCTCAACCATACACCACATCATGACCAAAAGTAACCATCAAAACATGTATACAACCATACCAATACCTCTGAAGCTAACCTGAAATAGTAAGATATTGACATGTAACCTTCCTTTCAAACTCTAGGGACCTGGTACCAACATCTACTCAAATTTTCATGAGCTTTTCACATGTATGCGACTTTGTCCTCTACAGCCTGCATATATACGCCCTTTTCTTCACTGTAGCCCATGTACATACGCTCCCTTACTGACTTGCAACTCACATATACCTCATAAACTAGGGTTTTGCTATAACTACGAGAGTTTCGTCATCGACCCTTCTCTACTACCTCAGAAAATGACGCTACAACCTTAGCAAAAGATCACTAGATCACAAGAAAGATAAACAATGAATAAGTGTGTGGGTGTACTTGTGAATGAATCCTTGAGGTGCTTATATACTTGAGCTAGGTAATCCTTATCCTTAAATTAGGGCTTCTAGGTTTTTCTTGTTACAACAACTTTACCCCTTTGACCAAGACTTATAACAAACTAGGGGCTTCTTGTCCACTCTGCGGGGCTTCCAACTTTACAAGGCCATATCTCCCTAACCGTGAGGAACCACGTGGTGTTCTGCATATCACCGAAAATGGCACGATGAGTATTATCCATCTATGAGGGTCTTGTTTGCATTCACACTATCCTTTCTATCCATATTCCTTATTCAACTTTGGGTGCCAATACCACACCGTTGGGGCTACCGGAATATGCAACCAGAATTCTTCAAGGATTGACATCGATATCTAAGGGTTGACATCATTCTCCAAGATCACTCTCCAAGGGTTGACATCAATGAAAACCAGCAAACCATTGTCCAACAATGGTTAGAGATTAGTCAGATATTAATATACGAAGGTTTTGGAGGTAGTGGGATACTAGTAGTTATGGGTTAAGGTTGGTTAAGGTTTAGTGGGATTATAAGGGTATAAAGGCTTACGGTCATTTAGTGGTCAGAGTTATTCATTGATTACAAAGGTAGAGTCAACCATGGATAACAATATACAACCATGGTCAACCAAGGTCAACCATAACCAACCATCATTATTGGGATAGGGGTTAGGGGGTTAGTAGCACAAACCATTGACATAATAGGGCTATATTTGGCCATGGAAACCTATAGTTGACCAAGTTAAACCATAGTCAACCATATTTACTAGTGGACATTATGTCAAGTGTTAGTGCAATAACATTAACAATTTATATTCATATGTAACAATTCTTACTAAGTTAAGGATTAGTGAGTAAATGGATTAGTCGTATTAACCATTTGACATAATAGGGCTACAATCAACCATCAACACCTATAGTCAATCATAGTCAACCATGGTCAATGATAACCCGCTATATTTGTTATTGGACATTATTTCAAGGGTTAGAGGTCAATTAGTGGGGTAGCATCAACCATGGAAAACCATATGCAACCATGGTGAACAAAGGTCAACCATAGTTGATCATAGCCAACTATAATTATTGGGCTATGGATTAATGGGTTAGTGGGTTAGTGGCATCAACTATTGACATAATAAGGCCACATTAAACCATGAACACTTATAGCGAGGCATGGTCATTTGCAATCAATGATAATTAACCATATTTTTTAGTAAACATTAGGTCAAGGGCTAGACATCATTCAGTGGGTTAGCATCAACCATGGATAACCATATGAAACCATGGCCAACCAAGGTCAAGCATAGTCAACCATCATTATTGTGTTGGGAGTTATGGGGTTAATAGGTTAGTAGTGTCAACCATTACAATATCATGCCTAAATTCAACAATGGACACCTATAACTAATGATAGGGGAATTTGGTGGTTATGCGGTAGCATCAACCATGGATAACCATATGAAACCATGTTCTACTCAATTCAATTAATGTCAACCATAAACCATCATTACTAGGTTAGGGGTTAGTGGTTAATAGAATCAACTATTGAAATAATATGATTATATTTAACCATGGAATATTATAGTAAACCATTTTTAAGCATAGTCAAGCATATGAATTACTAGGTTATGGGTTAGTAGTGTCAACCATTGAAATAATAGAGCTACACTCATATGTGGACTCACATAGTAAACCTTAGTAAACCATGTTTGTTAGTGGACATCATGTCAAGGATTAGTAATCAATTAATGGGGTAGCATCAACCATGGACAACCATATGCAGTGACAATCAACCAAGGTCAACCATATTAAACCCCAGTCAACCATCATTATCGGAAAAAGAGTTAGTGGTTTAATAACATCAATCATTAACATAATAGAGATATGTTTAACCATGAACACTTTTAGTCAACCATATTTGTTAAGTGACATTATTTATGGGGTTAGTGGTTGGTTAGTGGGATGACATCAACTATGCACAATCATCTTAAATCACAATCAACCATGGTCAATCATAGTCAACTATTACTACTGGATTAGGGGTTATGAGGTTACTGGATTAATAGTGTCAACCATTGACATATATGAAACCATGGTCAACCATGGTTAATCTATTATTGGATTACGGGTTATGGGGTTACTATATTAGTAGTGCTAAACATTGACATATTAAGCACGCATTCAAAGATGGGAACCTATAGTCAACCATATTCAATCGTACTCATTAGTGGACATTGTGTCAAGGATTAATGGTGGTTATGGGGTAGCATAAACCATGGAATACCATGTGAAATCATAGACAATCATAGTCAATCGTTGTTACTAGATTAAGCCTACATTCAACCACAAAAACTTATATTTAACGACAATCTACCATATTTGTTGGTGGACATTATGCCAAGGATTTGAGGTGGTTATGGGGTAGCATCAATTATGGACAACGATATGCAACCATGGTCAACCAAAATCACTCAATGTCAACCATACTCCACCATCATTTTTGGGTTAGTGGTTTGGGGGTTAGTGGGTTAGTAGCACCAACCATTGATATATAAAGCTACATTTAACCTTAAACTCCTATAGTCAATCATGTTCCACCATGTTCAACCATATATGTTAGTGGACATTATGTAAGGGATTAGTGATCAAGTAGTAGGGTAGTTCAACCATGGAAAACCATACTAAAACCATGCCCAACTATGGTAAACCATCCTCCACCATCATTTGGTTGTGTTGCTTATGTGTGTGAGTGCATCAATATGTCACTTATGTTATGTGTCTTGTCTTATGTGTGTGAGTGTGTCACTTATGTGTTATGTTTATGAGTTCATCTCTTTTGTTAGGCATGTTGCTTGTGTGCATGATTGTGTTTTGTTGTGTGTGATTGCAATGCTTATATGGTCAATATTTGTGTGAATGCATCTCTTATATGTGTGAGAGTGTCACTTAAGTGTGTGAGTGCATGAATGCATCACTTATTCTTGTGAGTGTGTTGATTATGTTAGGTGTGTTTCTTATGTTCATGAGTCTGTCACTTATGTTAAGCATGTTGCTTATGTTAAGTGTTCCATTTATGGTTGACACGAGAGTGTTGCTTATGTTAAGTGTTCCATTTATGGTTGACACGAGAGTGTTGCTTATGTGCATGAAATATTTACTTATGTGGTTAGTGAGTCATTTATAAGCATCGATGCCTTTTTTTATGTTAAGTACACCACTTATATGTGAGGATGCATCACTATCGTAGGTGTGTGGCTTATGTGTGTGAGTTCTTCACTTATGTGGTTAGCGTGTGACTTATATAAATAGGTGTGTTGCATATATGTTAAGTGCATCATTTCTATGTGTAAGTGTGTCACTTATGCATTCTAAGGTGTGTTTCTTATGTGTGCAAGTGTGTCACTTATGCATTAGGTATGTTGCTTATGTGTGTGAGTGTGTCACTTATATGTTAGACGTTCCACTTATTTGAGTGAGTGTGCTACCTTATGTGAAAACTCACTTAGGTGTGTAAGTGCATCACTTATGTGGTTGGCATGTCAATGATGTGCATGAGTGAAATATGTATGTGAGTGTGCTACTTTATGTGTGTGAGTGTGGACTCACTTAGGTGTGTAAATCCATCATTTATGTCATTGGCATGTCAATGATGTGCATGAGTAAAACACTTGTGTGTGTGAGAGAGAGAGAGAGAGTGTATTGCTTATGTTAGGTATGTCTCTTATGTGTGTGAGTGCATTTTTTATGTGGCCAACGCATCACTTATGTGTGTGAGTGCATCACATATGTGTTAGGTGTGTTTCTCATGTGAATTAATGCTCCAATGCATCACTTATGTACATGAACGGGTCAATTATGTTATGTGTGTCACTTGTATGCATCAATGCTTTGCTTATGTTAGGTGCATCGCTTATGTGTGTGAATGTGCCACTTATGTGCATGAGTGCTTTACTTATGTGGTTGGTGCATCACTTATATGCATTAGTAGATCATCACTTATGTTAGGTAGGTCTCCTATGTGGATGAATGTGACTCTTGTATTAGGTGCATTGCTTATGTGCATGAGTGTGTCACTTATGTGTGTGAGTGATTCACTTATCTATTTGGTGCATTAGTTATATGCACTCGTGTGTAATTTTTGTTAGGTGTGCCACTTATCGGTGTAAGTGCATCAATGATGTGATAGGTGTGTCACTTGATGCTTATGTGCGTGAGTGTGTGACTTGTGTGTGTGATAGTATTTCTTATGTGCACGAGTGAGTTTCTTATGTGCATGAGTGACTCTCTCATGTGGTCATTATATAGCTTATGTCTGTGAGTGCACCAATTATGAGTTAGAGATGTCTCTTATGTTCTTGAGTTGCTCTCTTATGTGTTCATAAGTGTGCCACTTATCTTGACGTTTTTCTCATGTGCATGAGTGCATTGTTTTTGTGGTCATGTGTCACTTATATTTATGAGTGTGTCACTTATGTGTTAAGTGTGTTTTTTATTTTTTGAGTGCATGAGTGTGGCACTTATGTTAGGTGTGTCACTTATGAATGAACATATCACTTATGTGTGTGAGTGGGTTGCTTATGTGTTAGGTTTGTCACTTATGTGTCTGAGCATGTTCTTTATGTTAGGTGTAACTCTTATGTACATAAGTGTGTCTCTTATGTACATAAGTGTATCACTTATGTGTTAGGTGTGTCGCTTATGTTCTTGAGTATGTCTCTTATGTGCATGAGTGTGTCACTTACATTATTTGGGTTGCTTATGTACATGTGTGTGTCACTAGCTTATAATTAGAGAAATTTTGAGGTAAAAATGGGTCTCAAAACAAAAAATGTGTTATCAACATCAACTTTAAAAGAACCAATAGAATACAAGATGATCATGTCAACCACAAGGGTAAATAGTTTTGGAGGGAAAGAAAGAAAACTTATGTGCATGAATGTGTCACTTATGTTATGTGCACGTGCGTGTCATTTTTGTTATGTGCATAGAGCATCTTTTATGTATGCCATTTAGTAGGTAGCCTCAACCATGGATGCTTATATGCAACCATGGTCAATCGAGGTAAACTATAGTCAACCATCAATACTAAGTTTAGAATCAACAAGTTAATGGGTTAATAGTATAAACCATTGATATAATAGGAAGATAGTCAATGAAGGCCACCTTTAGTCAACCATGGTTATAGTTAATCATATTTATTAGTGGAAATTATGTTAGGGGTTAGTGATTGGTTAGCAAGGTGGCCTCAATCATAGACAACTATAATCAATCATGGTCAATACAAGTCAATCATGGTCAACCATTGTTACTAGGTTAAGGGCTTAGTGGTGTGGAACCATTGACACATTGGGAATACATTTAACTATGGAAACCTATGGAATAACTATTAAAAGAATTGCTTGAAAAAAATGCACTCATTAAATTACAAATTAATTGATTTCATTACTAAAGGAAAAAAATAATATTCCTTAAATCATTTATAATAAATTAGTGTGGATGTATTTCTTAACACTATTGAGACCAAATTAAGATGCAAATCCATCCATATAAACATCCATTTGAAATATTGTGGTTTAATGTTTTTTTGATATTTATACCGAATATGTTTCCTACTCTAAAATCATCTCAAAACTTGACACAAGAGTTTCAAAATACAGACTCTATAATTGACACAAAACAGGTACTCAAACAATGACATAAAAGCAACCATGTTAGCTTCTATTTTATGAAATAAAGACTCTATAATTGACACAAAATAGGGACTCAAACACATTGACATAAAAACAACCATGTTAGCTTCTATTTTAAGAAATAAAGACAATTTTGAGGACACATTCCTAAAAGGGTATAGGTTAGTCTTAATCCTAGACTAAATAAACATGGAAATATATTAAAAATAAATCACATGTAATTATTTCAATGCTTAAAAAAATTGGTGTTAAGATGAATGTATGCTGGTTTAAAAGAATAAAAGATCTTGTCTCTTTTCTGTTTTCAATATTAGATATTGAATTTTTTTTTTTCCATTTTTTTTTTATTTTACTAAGATTAAAGCAATAAAATGCTATACATCTCTTCTATAATAAATTGTAAAAGTATCTAACTTCTTTAAATATAAATATAAGAAAAATTGAATAATTTAGAAATAAAAGAACTTGTAACTTTTCTATTTTCAATATTAAAGATTGATTTTTTTTTTTTCATTTTTTTTTTTAAGATTAAACCAATACAATGTTTTACATTTCTTATATCATAAATTTCTTTTCTATTTTCAATATTAAAGTTTGATTTTTTTTTTTTCATTTTTTTTTTAAGATTAAGCCAATACAATGTTTTACATTTCTTCTATCATAAATTGTAAAAAGCACTTAACTTTTCATAAACCTTTAGAATACTTATGTGATAGAAGTGCCTAGTCTCAAAGGGGAATCAAGAGAGTTTAGCTACAAGAGAATCAAAAAAGTTTTAACAATGACTAATAACAACCCTGATCAACTCATTTTTTGCTCTAAACCAATTGAGATAATCCTTCAAGGTATCTATCTATTTATATTAAACAAATATATATCTATCTTAAACCCCTAGTTGTCAAGCATATAAAGGGATGACAATTCTTAAAGTATAATTTATTTTATCATTTAATTTGAAGGAACAAATAGTAATAATACAAATTAAGATAATCCTTCGAGGTATCTATCTATTTCTATTAAACCAATGTAAATCTATCTTAAACCCCTAGTTGTCAAGCATATAGAGGGATGACAATTCTTAAAGTATAATTTATTTTATCATTTAATTTGAAGGAACAAATAGTAATAATAGTAATTTATTTTTAATATCATGGCCAAGCCAAACACCAAATTGGTGTAAGGGACATTGAATTAAATAACAAAAAAAATTATACCTTAATAAATTTGATACCTTTCACTGTTTGATAAATCTGAATTTAAGATGAATTTACACTAATAAATAAATTTACAAATATAAATAAAAAAAAATACACTTACTATCATTAAAACCCTATTACCCTTCCACAACTCATTAATAAAATTAGTTTTACATCCTGTTTGGCAGTCCTATATTACTGGCTGGCTACCACTTAGGGGCAGTATCATTTAGCGGATCCAAGGTCCTCTTGCAGGGATAGAGACCAACCACCTGAAGAACAAAAAAACATAAAAAAAACTGAAACCTCCCAAAATCCAAAAGACATAAGGAGGGTGGCTTTGCCAATCCACCTACAATCCTAAGCCCCTTTTTTTTTTTTATGTTTTAAATCCATTTCCTTACCTCAACCATTTCATTCCCAATTGTGACAATTCTTCGTCAAAATCAGTGTCGATTACCTTGAACTCTTGTCTCTTATTATTGATTTCAAGATCCTTGAATTTTCAGTTGGCGATGTTCACTCTGACAGACCTTCACGTATTCTTGGTATAGGCAACACAGAGAAGCGCAAATCACGAAAGGCTCTGGTTATCGTATGTGAGAACGCTAATCACCATGAAGGACCTTCAGGTATTCTTCTTGATATAGACAAATCAGAAATGACTCAAGCCAAGCACATTCAGACAACAAAGAGTCTAGAGATAAGTGAGGCACTAAAGATTTTTATAACCTATCCATGAACGTTTAACTAAGTTCACTCACTGACAACCGATCTTTTATTTATTCTGCACAATGACATTTTGATGTACGTTTACACCTGTAGCGAGCTAATGCAGTGTGGCTCATCCCGGTTTCATCGGATTCTGAGAATCAAATTTAACTTTCCTGTTGCCGAAAGTATCATTTCCGGGGAAAGACATATAAAAAAAACAAAGATAAGAAGCTTATATGTTCCCAGGATATATCCATGTCATATCAGCCATCTAAATGCACCAACCAATACAGAAAAACGTTGAAGGATTTTCAGGTGAAGGGCTCTTTTCCCGAAATGGGTTCGTGCTGGCATTACTCCTATTTGGTTTGCAATAGCGCTTCCGTGCATTGCACAGACACCCGTGTTGTCACTCTCGGATTAATAATAACATTTCAACAAAACTATTTAAGATATTATGGTATCCACATATAAACCATAAAATATAATAACCAAGTAATTTATGCAGGTAAAAATTGTAGTCCACAGACAAATTCCCAAGCTGTCTCCAAATAATTATAATAATGGAGATGCATGCAAACCTATTTGCATCCATTGTTTAATGCAATACAGTGGGGGAGATAATGGAGAGAAGCATCAAATATTTTTCAGCTCAACAACCCAGTTCATATGTGGGTTAAATTCTCCTTGCAATTTCAACTCCGACAATGATTTGAGGGGGCTTATCCATTGGACTTTTCTCTGCATTTGATTAAGTGCACACAATGTGGAATTTTGCAGATAACGACAGTCCAGGCTTGCAATAACAAGGGGAGAAATTCATGGTGGGCATATATGGACAATGGAGATAAAGAGTATGGGTTAGAGTAAGAAGACAAAATTTGAACTTTTTAAAGGCTGCATAACGACAATGTATAAAAGTTGTGATTTGGGTAGTGGAGGGAGAATCGATACTTGGAGTACAAGCACTTAAACAACTGTTTTCCACTCCGTTTTCGTTCTTTGTGTGTACATAGTAAGCCATTTCCTGCACAGGATCAGTGAATGTCTTGAAAAGAAAGAAATGCGGATGATCTGAAAGAGACCAACGAGGATTGTGTGGAAGTTCTCAGGAGCAAGGAAACCAACCAATGAGCTATATAGGGAATGCTGCATACAAAGCTGATTTTCAGATGGGTTAGATGTTGGTTACAGAAGTTGGGGATGGGCTAATGAAGTTTTGTTTGCAGAATGTATAGGCAGAGGGATGATTTTGAAATGGGCCGAATGGGAGAATCACATGATTCTGTCATGGATCCAGTTATTGCGTTTAGTGGCCATTTGGGTGGTGCCCTGACTGGCTCTTCGGCTAGAAAACCAGGGCGAAAGAGTACCAGGTTTGCAGAATTTCTCAGACAAGATCAGGACTTGATAGAAATCACATTGGATATTTGTGATGATTCTGTTGCCATCAACAGTATAAAAAATGCAGGTAATGTGGCAGAGGATCCACAGTTGGCATTGTTAGCTAGGAAATTGGAGAAGAAAGCTTCGTTTGGTTCCTCGGTCATCAATGCAAAAATAAGACAGGTTTCACATGAGCTCAAGAGAATTGCATCCCTGTCTTCCGGAAAAGACCCACCCCCAAGGGTGGATAAGACAGTCACAGGAGCAAAGAATGCATTGAAAGGACTAAAATTCATCAGCAAAACTGCTCATAATGACGATCAGCAGGCATTTTTTAAGAGATTTGATAACCTTGCTGTTAATGGTCTGCTCTCACGTTCAGATTTTGGGGCCTGTATTGGTAGGAAATCTATTTCTTATTTTTTATATTGCTGATCTGCAGATTTTGTCCCCAGAAGACAGAAATTGGTACTGACCAGTGCCATATTTTATTGTAGAAATGGATTCCAAGGAATTTGCAGGGGAGCTCTTCGACGCCCTTGCTCGAAGAAGAGGCATAACCACACCTGGCATTACAAAGGCCGAGCTTCAGGAATTTTTAGACCAGATAACTGATCAAAGCTTCGATTCCAGACTGCAGACCTTCTTTGATATGTAAGCAATTTATTTAGGAGTTTGTCCCCCTGCATAAATCATTCAAGCATTCATTGTGTGCACTTCTGACAAAAGATTACAACCTCGTATAAATCAAATCTTTAGTGAGGGTCAAATCTCTAGTTAATGATACATTGGATCTTAAGCTGGGTCAGTGAAAGCCAGGTGCTGTTATAGCCTCACCAAGGTTTGAGCTTGACACGAAGTGGCCGATGCACTACCCACAAGGGGGCCATTAAGTCGAGTCAGATGGATGGTTATACAGTGTAAGTAGTGTCCCACCTCTTGATAGGTGATGGATGCTCGCCATTATGACATTAATGAAGCATTTATAAAAAAATGATCGATGAATTGTTCGAACCTTCATCAAATATATTTGTAGCCGTAGTTTGTAAATACTGGCCCTACACTAGCCATAGTCTATAAACATGGGTAGAAAGCTTTAATGGAACCTTAACAACATAAATTTTGTTGTTTATGAAGGGTGGACAAGAATTCTGATGGGCTACTTACAGAAGAGGAAGTGAGAGAGGTTATCATGCTAAGTGCATCGGCGAACAAACTGTCCAAGCTTAAAGAACAAGCAGGAGAGTATGCTGCATTGATCATGGAGGCATTGGATCCCAATAATCTTGGCTACATTATGGTATTCACACAATAATCTCACAGTTTTGATAGAATTGCATTGTGTTTATCATTTTTGGTTCTCTTTTGACTGTCAATGAACTGGATTTACCAGATTCAGCAACTGGAAACTTTGCTGCTACAAGCTCCCATCCAATCTGCTGTAAAGTCAGGGAACTATAGCCATTCTTTGAGTCAGGCCCTGAGCCAGAAACTTGCACCAACAAAGGTGCAAAATCCTCTCCGAAGATGCTCTCGAAAGATAAAGTATTTTCTTGAGGATAACTGGAAGCGAGTTTGGATTATATTGCTATGGTTCTTGATGATAGCTGGGTTATTCACATGGAAATTCATTCAGTACAAGAACAGAGCAGTTTATCACGTTATGGGTTTTTGTGTATGCACAGCCAAGGGTGCTGCTGAAACGTTGAAGCTCAATATGGCTTTAATTTTGCTGCCAGTGTGTCGGAATACCATCACATGGCTTCGGACTAGAACCAAATTGGGTGTTGCAGTCCCATTCGATGACAATCTCAACTTCCACAAGGCTAGTTTTCAGATATAACGGATTCAATCCTGTTCTTTCCACAGTTTATTTTCATCTTCTTTATTGTAATAGCTGCTTGGATATTTGGTCCTTTTCTTGCTGCAGTTCACATTCATTTTCTTTTGTTGTAATAGCTGCATGCGTTAAGCAAACCAAGTTACTGTTTGGAGTTCTTTGTTATAATTATCAGTCATAAGCTTTGTTTTTGCAATCTATGTTTTATCATTGTGTAATGACAGATACTGATCTTTCTCTGTATGGTTTTATCTATGAATATTTCTATCTTCACGGTTGCATTATTGCTTCAGCGTCTTTCCAGTGTTGTTTCTTGATGCATCTACTCTTGAATTTGCTCCTGAATGATTTTCGCACAAAGAAACAAGGAATGAAGCTAATTGAAAGTTGGTAATGTCCAGGTAATTGCAGTGGCTATAGCAATAGGAATTGCTTTCCATGGTGGGGCTCACTTAATATGTGATTTTCCTCGTCTGCTGCATACTTCCAAGGAAGAATATGAGGCTATGAAGCCTTTCTTTGGCTCTGATAAGCCATCAAATTACTGGTGGTTTTTAAAAGGCATAGAGGGAATGACAGGCATTGCCATGGTAGTTTTGATGGTGGTTGCATTCACTTTAGCCACGCCCTTGTTCAGGAGGAACAAGGTGAAACTTCCCAGACCATTGCAGAGGATAACCGGATTCAATGCTTTTTGGTATTCACACCATTTGTTTATGATCGTGTACACTCTTTTGATCGTCCATGGAGTCTTTCTCTATCTCACACACAAATGGTACAAGAAAACGGTAAACAAGAAACTGCTTTATACTAATGCTTTGGGGATTGATATACCTTGGTTATTTTTAACATTTAGCTTACACTTGTTCAACATGATGTATCTCGTTTCCACTGTGCTTGCCAAACTGCTTAATGATTCTTGTCTTCCAGACATGGATGTACCTGGCAGTTCCTGTATTATTATATGGAGGAGAACGAATACTGAGAGCTTTCAGATCAGGCTCAAAACCCGTGCAAATACTCAAGGTTTGCTTTTACATCTATTTTTCATTTTTGTGATTCTAGCTTTGCATCTGCAATCGCTGATGTGACCAATAGAATCTCTTGCAGTTTTGGGGGATTTTGCTCTTAACATCTACTGGGTTACTCATTTGCAGGTAGCAATCTATCCTGGTAATGTCTTGACACTTCACATGTCCAAACCGCAAGGGTTCAGATACAAGAGTGGCCAATACATGTTTGTCAATTGTCCTGCTGTATCATCTTTTGAATGGTAATTCTAGCTCCTGATATTCTTGTCGAAGCTCTTCTTGTTTGAACCTTCTGGTTTTAGAATTTGTCAAGGTACAAGTGAGTTTCATAAACTGTAATCTTCTTGAATTTCTTATAGGCATCCATTCTCCATAACATCAGCTCCAGGAGACAACTACCTGAGTGTCCATATTCGGACGTTGGGTGACTGGACACGAGAGCTCAAAAATTCGTTTGCGGAGGTACAAAATTCCTTTGCCCCCCTTCAGTTTCAAGCGATAAAAAGTCCTTCACTTATTAGTCCCCTTCAGTTTCAAGAAATAATAAGTCCTTCACTTTTCCAAAAATATTGAAAGTGTCAAGATTCTAATGCTTTTTTCTTCCAACAGGTATGTGAGCCTCCAATGGGTGGGAAAAGTGGCCTATTGAGGGCAGATTATATGCAAGGGAAAAACAACCCAAGGCAAGTAGATCATCAAGCATTATCTAGTTTTGTCCAGAAAATTTGTCAGATAGACGTTCAACCAGGTTTTCAAAGCTGAGCAAATATCATTGCTTATGTAACAGATTTCCGAGGTTGCTAATCGATGGGCCTTATGGAGCACCAGCACAAGACTACAAAAAGTATGATGTCTTGCTTCTTGTTGGTCTAGGAATCGGAGCCACTCCATTTATCAGCATTCTCAAAGACATTGTCAACCACATGAAAGTATCTGAGGAAGAAAGGGTAAGTTCCTTTAAAAGTTTTCATTGTGGTTTTGACTCCTGAGTTTAAATATTTGATTTTCTCCTCTAAATCTGTAGCATTTGCAGAACATTGAAAATGTAGGGAAGCAAAAGAAAAAAACTTTCAATACAGTTCGTGCATTCTTCTACTGGGTTACTAGAGAGGAAGGGTCATTTGACTGGTTCAAGGGAGTCATGAATGAAGTGGCAGAGATTGATCAAAAGGTACACACCTTCAAGCCTTTACTTATGTTATATATGCCCTTGTGAATCAATGATTTTGATTGGAGCAAGGAATGAATCACTGTCAGGGCATAATTGAGTTGCACAACTATTGCACAAGTGTTTATGAAGAGGGTGATGCTCGATCAGCATTGATAGCTATGTTGCAGGCACTGAATCATGCCAAGCATGGTGTTGATATTGTATCTGGCACCAGGGTAAGTCAATCACATTATAAGATTCAAGATTATACTTTCATGTGCATGAAGAATAATTTTCAATGCTTATGGGATTTGATTCAATTGATCTACACAGGTTTGCACACACTTTGCCAAGCCTAATTGGAGAAACGTCTTCAAGAGTATCACTCTCAAGCACAAAGACTCCAGAGTGGGTATGATTTTCTTCAACCCAACCTCATGTCAATGATCTGATGGCTGTTCTGTGGCAGATGCTCAACTAATCCTTTGAAAACTCACTTATTTTTCTACTTGGTATGCACTCAGGAGTTTTCTACTGTGGTCCTGCCGCTCTTACTGACGATTTGAGGCAGCTTTCATTGGATTTCACACGGAAAACTTCAACCAGATTTGACTTCCACAAGGAAAACTTCTGATGCCTAAGAAGTTCAATTGTTTGTTTGTGTTATTAACTTATTTGTGCATTCACGATATCAACACCCCAAGAAGCAGGGAATTGAGGGGTCTATGCCTTACATGCCCAGAAGTTATAGTTAGCCACTGTCTTAAGAGAGAAAATGGCTCTCTTCTTACAGTTGTTTTCTTTGTATATTAGAACATGAATTTCACAGCTATACAACAAAGAACAAAAGAAGGATGGATTAATTTTTTCTTCCTTCATTTGCAATGAACTATCTTGTGATTAATGTTTAAAGTATTCCTTGATTTGTGCTCAAACTATGGTACATCTAGATTTTTGCAGATTGGATTCAAATCTTTCTACTGACCTCTCTTGTTGTTTCTGAAAACTTTCCAAACTTTTGATATTAGAAGTGCTTTAGTTCTTTGTGAGTTCCCTTGTGATCATTATTTTTCAGATGCCTTCTTAGTTGCAAGCTTACTAGAAAACAAAGTGACATATCCCTTGTCAAGCATTTTGTTCCACGTTAATATGAGTATGACTATCTCTTATTTAGCTACCCTCTTTCATTCTCCAAACTTTTGATATTAGAAGTGCTTTAGTTCTTTGTGAGTTCCCTTGTGATCATTATTTTTCAGATGCCTTCTTAGTTGCAAGCTTACTAGAAAACAAAGTGACATATCCCTTGTCAAGCATTTTGTTCCACGTTAATATGAGTATGACTATCTCTTATTTAGCTACCCTCTTTCATTCTCCAATCAAGATTAGCACACTTCATTATCCAGTTGGGATTACTGACCTCTGATATCTAGTTGTTTCCCTTCGACTCGACCTTGGATCTCCTTGGTGAGAATTGGGGGGTCTACCAATTCTCCTTCTCCTGATATAAAAAAATATGAACCCTTTTACTATGTATACATAATTTATTTGAGATCTGAGAAAACTTTGAATATCATCATACTTTCGATCTTTATAGATAATTCTTCTTGTTTATTTTTTTTATTCTTCTGACTTTTATCATCAAGGAAATGCGTTTATGTACTGTGATAATTAATCAACTTTATAGCATTATATACATTTGCAATGTGGAAAATATTGTAATTTTCTTATTAAAGGACTGGACATGCTAATGAAGGCATTATAAGCCATAAGCTCCATAGTTCTTGTAACTTCCAAGAGAGTCCCTATTATAGAACAATTTGGAAGTTACATGAGTTTCGTATGTAATTTCTAGATGTTGTAACATTTATTTTTGAGTATGGTTTGTTTGTGAGACTTTTAGAAAATCATACCATTTATAATTGATTCTTTAATGATTTTCAAGTTGTAAGAAGACTTTCTTTCTTTGTCAATTTTTGACATTATAAATATTTAATGATCCATTTACACTTAAGGTAAAATTCAATTAAATCAAATTTAATTTATACATGATAAAACAAATATTAATTAACTTCTATAACTAAAGTTCAACCTTAGAAGTTTATAAAGTCATCATATTAAACAAAGAATTCAAAGTAGAATAATCCAAGATTGGATTAAATCCCAACTCCTAATACACTTAAAAAAAAAAAAAACTTAAAAAACAAAGACAGTAAAATTGTTAATAGTTTAAAATTGTTTTCTTTTACATCAGAAGATGTTTAAGTACCAATGGGTTTGTGCTGAACCATATATTATAGTTTTATGATCCATTTGGGATTGTCAAGTCATGTTACAATGTTGTCGAGTCCAAGAGAAGTCAACTACAACTCAAAGGTCACAATATTAAGTTATGTTGCAATTCTCAATAAATATTTTGGAGTTTGAGAAAATCTAATCATGGATGAGTTTAGAGGTTGAGTAAGTACATGAAAATTCAATTCTTGATAAGGAGAAGTTTAACAAAATCTGTTGAATTGTGATTTTGGAAGGTTGGTTGTTGCTTCACATGTTATGGCTTTTGAACCAATATAAGGATTAATTTGTGTAAGTAAATAGTAAGTCGGCTTAGCACTAGGAATCAAAAGATATGTACAAATCATTGCAACATACTATTTTTAGCAAGTTTTTTTATATTGGATATGAACCCCAACTTGTAAGTACATTGTCTCTTCCAATTTTGTTGAAATTTCAGTTAAAAACAACAACAATTTTTTATTTTTTTTAAAGAAGTAATTGACACTTAGTTTGGAGTTTCCCATTAAAAAAATTAACTTCATGAGTGAAACATATGCTTTAAAGTTGTAGGTTTGAGAATCCTCTCCTCCAATACCCTTTGTTATGAACTCTCCTCTAATACCCCTTTGTTATGAATTGAATTACCAAAATAACATATTGAACATTGAATATGCTAAATATAGATGAGGCACATGACTCTCAAGATATCAATAATGATAAGTTAGAAAATGAATCCTAAAGATATTAGGAGAATAACTCTTAATAGCCATAAAGATAACAATACCAAATGATCACATCTCAATGTATATGTATGATCTGAAAATAGAAGGCTGACTTGTTATGCTATGCAAGCACCCCTACTTCGTTAAAATAAACTTTACAGGACCTTGTTTCATGTGTATAAATATGGAAGATAAAACTTATGTGTTAAGTTCATGTATCTTCTTGTAAATGTTTATGTGTGAGGAAATGTTCTTTTAGATGGATAAATATGTACTTTAAACAAATACACAGCAACACAACTTGCAGCAAATAAACCATCAAACTCAGAACAATCACAACATGATA
>SNQJ01S0000909.1:30551-53877 GCA_010110895.2 Picea sitchensis | reverse complement strand
CATACCTTGATTATTTTCTGTAACTGATATCTAGTTTCTCGAAGCACTGTTTGTTTAGAGGCATGACATGTTGTCTTTTTGCTAAGCCTTCTCAGTTATCCCATTGTTCCAAACACTTGATTATTATTGATTTCTTAAGTTACCAAGCATCCTTAGCCTACAACCCTAAGGAGTTTCTTGGAGTGATAACAATCGGGATAGTCGATTTCTTAGCACATTCTGGTCAAGCCTCTGGTCACTGCTGGACACCAAGCTCACCAAATCCATGACCTTCCACCCCCAGACAAATGGCCAAACCGAGGTCGTAAATCAAATGATTATGCATATCCTGTGCATGTATAATTCCAATCACCCTTGCACATGGGATGAGAGCTTTCCCTATGTCCAACATAGCTACAAATGAGCCCTGCATAGCTTAACTGGCCATAACCCCTTTTAGGTGGGGTTGGGATTCCAACCATTGGGTCCCATAGATGTTGCACTTCCCCTTGTGATCACCTCGACCGACTCATCTTCTGCTCCAACTGAAGCTGACAAATCCACCTTGTTCATTGAGTGGATCCAACACATCTTCCAATAGGTTCAGGATATCCTACATAAGTCCAATGACAAGTACAAGAAGCGCCATGATCAACATCGAGTGCCACATAAGTTTCAGGTGGATGAAAAAGTTTGGTTTCACTTGCAGAAAGAATGACTTACATGACCCCATTGGAAGCTTCTCCCACTCCGTTATGAGTTGTACACCATCACCAAGGCTGTAGGGAAGAATTCTTTTGAGCTCAACATTCCTCCTTTCCTTGGCCTGCACCCAGTGTTCAACGTGGATCTCCTTCGACCTTATTTCCCACCATTATTGGACACCTCAGAAGTAGAAGAACAAATGACACCAATAGAGCTCAACCCCGACTGCATACAATAGACATCCAGTGATTAGATTGTGGACACATAGATCAAGGGCACTAAACAACAAATGATCCATCTTTATCGAGTCGTTAAAGCAGGGAAACTCCTGCACCAAGGCAAGTGGCTCACCCAGGGACAAATTCAACAAAAATTTCCTCATATTATGGGGGAGCTCAACACAATGGATACCATTTCTTCCTAAGGATGGAGGACTGATCCAGGTGGATATCGGTGGCCACCCACCTTTTCCAACTAGCTCAAAACAGTTTTCTGGCAATTTTGGTAATTTACTATTTTTAACAGTTTTTCGGGTCCTAAACTTCCATAGCCATTTTGAGGCCCATTCTAGCAAGCTTGTTTTCCACTGCATTTTACAGTTTCAACTTATTTCCTTATTGAATAGAAAACCAGTTTTACCGTATCTCTGTTATTCTCTGTTAAGCATCTGTTAATAATCTGTAGTCATTTTGTTTTGCTCATAAAATCTGTATCAACTCTTCATCAAAAGCATTGGAGCAAAGATGTGTGTGTTGAAGCAAAGGGCCATTGAAAGGGTCCTTGCAACATCAAGGGATAGGTTGTATTCTCCACTTTCATCAATATAATGCAGTGATACATTTCTTCCCTATAAAAGTGTCTCTATTTTTATTGTATAATTCCTTGATCTTATGCATAGGTTTCATTGGAATATATATATCATTGTTGACTCTCTCTTTCTTGGTTTGTGCTTCTTAATAGGTTCAACATCCCACAAATCCAAAGATAGAGCAAGGATGATACTAGTGAGGATCAAATGATGTTTAAATGGTATGTCATTTGTGTCGAACATATTTTCATTGATGTCAACAATCGATGTCATTACGTTATAATGATGAGTTGGTATGAACAAAATGAAGAAAACAGTTATTAAAAAATCTCAAGAGAAATAACGATGAAACATATCAGAATCTCAAAAGAGATAATGCATAGGATCCATTCATTATCATTTTTGGATAGTCCAGGACCGTCAGATTAAGGAGAAGTAAAAGGAATTAGATCTCAAACAAAATATCTGAAGCAGGAGCTTCGGGATGTTTCCCATCTATTATATCAAGATTTTATCTAGAGTTAAGTATTAGTCGTCGATCTGGAATAAAAAACGAGAACTGTTAGATCAATAATAGTCAACTCCGGAGAAACAAAGCCTAGAATGGGTAAGGTTACCCGAAGGCCGAAGTCCCAAAGTGGACATGAGTTGTCCAATCCGAGGAACACTTTAGACAATATACGGATCGTTGGATCGAGTAAAGTGGAAGGATAGGATAAAAAAATACCAAGTTCGAAGCCCCAGAGTCACGAACTCTCGTCAACCATCGAATCTGGAAAACCCCTCAACCATTGATCTATTCAGAGTGCACCAAGGTAGAAGTGGTCAACTTCGACACTGACCACTTCGGCATAAAAAGGTTGAGAACATGTAAATTCACCCGAAGTGTCGAAGGATGAAGTCATTCTCAGTCATCGATCTAAAATACATTTCAGGAGTTATGACAATTGTTAGATCCAGGAGGAGAACATGTACCACATGAAGAGATCCACATCAGCAAGAATACGCTAGCAAGGACACATGGCACAATCAGATGATGACAAGTGTCAAGGTGCAGTTGGAATTCAAGGTATGGGTAATTTATGAATCTAAGTGACACGTGAAAGCCAATCAGTCAGTGCGACGTCAACAAGTGACTTTAGCAACTACATCACTCCAGGAGTATGTACTTTGGGATTTTTCACCACCAGCAAATGCCCGGAGTCCAAAAGTTATGAAATGATCGAGAATCATTCATCATGCAAGTGAAATCCAACCATCTGATCTACTTCAGAAAAATGAACTCTAGAATATTGAAGGCATGTGTAGGTGTTATAGAGAAATCCCCCTGCGAACAAGTGGATTCTCTCTTGGACTCTAGACTTCTAAGGCCAAGACAGAAAGTGTTATTATGGACTCTGACTTTCCTTTTTATGAAGATAAACTATCAAAGAATAAGAAGGAATAAAAGTAAATGCCTTTTTATCGACGTTTTTCCTTGCTCTATCTAGGCTGATCTTGATCTCCAAGTTCTTCATAAGGTCCTGCAATACAATGAGAAACAAAAATGAGACATACTTCCTACTCTACCAATGATTGGCTTCCTAATAGATCTATGAAAGAAACAATTTTATGAAACATACACAAACTTTAAAGGAAACATGCCAAGCATAGATTTATATTAATGAGAACAAAGTGGTGCTTACAGCCATTGATGTAGGTGTAGCATCTTCACCAAGCTCCCTTTGTCCAGACCCTTTCTCAAATAATACACACACAGAATGTTGATGCTTCAATGACATCTCCCTTATGAGATCATAAGTTTGATACTTCACAATGTCTCCCTTTTCACCATGAAGAGGCCTCCTTATATAGGCTTGGAGAGGTCTAACCACTTGAGAGATATTTGGGATAAGTTGAGGACTCTTCTCCTTCAATTGTGGATCTTCCCTAGGATCATGGATTATCCTCAAATTCAAATCCAACTACCTTCAGAGATTGAGGGGATTCTTCCATGTTTTCTCTCAAAAAACCAAAATTCACTTAGAAAGGGCAGTGCTCCCTCTAAATGGGGCACAGAGCATTGAAAGGCTCCCCCAAAAGAGGGCACAGAGTGCCAATTCTCCCTGATAGTGTATAGGGAAGTGTTTCCTTCCAAAAATGATATTTGAGTGGGTTCCTTAGTGGAAAAAGACCTGTACTCTTTGTCAAATGAATTCTCCTCTTCACAACCAATCTTTTGAGGTGTATTGTAAGTGTTCTTGATAATGTCGTCCGAGACACAACATAGGAAAGACAACAGTGTGATATTTGTGACACTTGTGGGAGAAATGCGACACTTGTGACATTCAATAATGACGACTCTAGGCCATCATTGCAATGAGTAATTTTGATGTGTAACAGATTTCCCCCCAAAGTGCGAAGTTAGAAGACGAGAATTGATGACGAAAGTACTTTGTAGACTTTTTTAAGCAAGGGTATGGACTCAGAGAACCTGATATAAGCTGCACACAACCATCAAACAAATATTATGACATGTTTCAAACCCAAGGCAGGCATACCTATGCTTGAGTGATAAAGACTTTCAAGGAAAACACTGTGAATCCATAATTATATTGACAAAAAGGTATAGCCACTGAAGATACAATGTGGATCTATACTCCTATGACCTGAATTGATCGTAGCCATGAAGAATACACAGTGGATCTACAATACGACAAGACATAGCCATGACCAATACAAAGTGGATCTATGTGACAGTATATGTGTCAACGTTCAAAAGAAACTCCATCACAACCTGGGAAAAATACATGTAAGAGTGATGACTCAACCCAGGGTCTTCTTACTGATCCCAGTGTAGTATGAATCTAACCATGTGAATAAATGTCCTGATTTCGAACATGGCATAAACCACTTGATTACCGGTCAATGAGGTAAATTGTTAACAAGCACGAGGGAAATCACCATTGATGTCAATGACTCCCAAGGTACTCTAGTACATTCCAATGAATGTGAAAAGATGAGATGAAGTCGAACATCCATGGAATCATTCGATCAGAGGTCAATGATGTAAACCCACTATTGGATGCGAGGAGGCCTGCCATTGAGGCATGCAGGTCCCAAGGCACTAACTGGTTTCTAAGTCTAATTCTCAGATAATGTGTTGAAGTCAACAGGAACAGACTCGTCGAAGGAGGGCCTTGATGTATCCCTCATTAACAACATGAAACAAACACATAGATATAATTGGTGGATCAAATGAATGTGGACTGACAAGGGTATTGAAATAGGAATTTTTGATGGTTGACTCTTGAGACAGATACTTCCCTTGAACACTGAGGCATGACAAAATAAACTTAACAAGAACCAAAACTTGATAATGCAGTGGATACAGTGACTTGTGTCGAGTGACCCAAAGGAGTAAGGAACCTCAAAGGATTGGTTAAGTGCAGAGGTTCAGCGGATAAAAATGTGTGCAAAGACAAAATTCCATGTTCAAGGATGACTGTAAGGATTACTGGTAATGTTCTCAAAAACTGCTTGGCTTGCTTCCTTCAATTTTCCCCCCATCTAGATAGACGAGTACCTCTTTTTAATTTAACGATCTCGAGGAGGGTAACACATGCTTGATATAACTCACCTTCAATAAGTTCCTCTTCCTTTGTTTAACGAACTAGAAAAGTAAGGGTTTGGTCCCGTACGCGCCCTTCAATGTATGATTGTTTAACAAGTCTAGAGAAGGTAAACTTGGTAGTTTTTCATTTTTAAAGAGTCTGAAAATGACTTAAAGAAGACTCCAATGTTGTCCTTTTTCATAATGTTACTCTCGTGAGGCCAAAAAAGAGATAAATTATCACTTGAAAGACGCCCTTTCCAACATTTTAACGAGTGGGAAAGGAAGAAATATTACTCAACAATCTTTTCATGTTTAGAGAGTCTGAAAAGAGCTTAAAGACGACTTTGAGGGGTTCATTTTTCGTAAAACCTTTACGAGTCCTAAAAAGTGATAAAAGTCTACTCGGTTACATTCTCATGTATTTAAGAGGGCGATAAAGAACAAATACTAAGCTCGGTACTCTACCCCCATCTTGAAAGCTAGTGGTTTAACTCCAGAATGATAATCAAAGGCTGAAGACATGCCCCCCAAGATTCAATTCACTCCCCGACTTTGAGGTTGTCACCAATTTATGTACTAGATGGAGAAAAAGGATAAGGGTGGATGAAATGAAGGTTTAAAGACGAGTCCTAACAAAAGACTCGACTCGAAGGGAGGTGACTATTTCATTTTTTAATGAGCTTGACATAGGAAAAGAACTATGCTCAAGGTTTCGGGTTGGTTCCCTAAAGACAAGGGAGTTTGTTCTTCCTAGGGTTGGTGCCCTAAAGATGAGGGAGTTGGTGCTTCCTAGGGGTTGTGCCCTGAAGAAGGGGATTTGTGTCTCCTAGAGTTGGTGCTCTAAAAGGATTGGTGTCCTTCACTATTCTTTATAAAACCTGGTAATTCATGTTAAATATATTTATATATTTGATTTTGTATAAAATTAATTGTTGATTTATTGTGGTAATCAATAAAATATAAAAAGTAACTGCTAATTGTTAAAAAGGGGTAATATTGATTCACCCCCCCTCTCAGTATTCCAACAATTTGTCCCTCATTGAACTAGTTTACATTACAATGAAATCTAAGGAGAAGCTTGTATTCTGCTATGTTTTGTTCTAATTTCTTGTTGAAGTTAGGGAGATTAGTTTGCGTCAGCACTTACCGATTTGTCCGATAACACCTACAAGATTAAATAAATGACTCATACAAGAAGGACTGATCACATGATTGACAAACACTGATGGTATCCTTTTGAGACTAAACTAACAAAATTTTAAAATATTTTGAAAACCTTGACTACTGTACATCCTATTTTTTAACACCCTAGATCCAATGACATTGACGATTCTTCCATTCGAGTCATGGTTTGAGTTTTCTTGTGAGTTTCAACTCTCCTCCTCAAGTCATTCAGGGACATGTTGGAAATATGGTCTGGGGCATAAAATCCAATACGAGAAACATAATTGAGTTCTGCAATCTCTCACACATTTGTTTGACCAAGGGCCACATGAACACACTACCCACAATCTCCTGGCACAATGTTCTTGAAAATCGACCTCTTGTTCAGAATTTGCACTATGCCTCATTGAGCAAAACTCTAGTCCTAGAGATCCTCCAATAAACTTTTTTTTTTGAAACATACTGATAGGAGAGGGGCCCCACTGGCCAAAAATTGGTGACCCAGATCCAATGCAACCAAAGGTTCATCCATCCAAGTTTTGTTCTGAGTTTTATCGAGAGTTTCAACTCGCCTCCTCAATCCATTCAGGGACATGTTGACAATTCTGTCCAGGGGCATAAAATCCAAACAAAACAACCTAACAAAGTTTTGTAAGCTCTTGCACATCTATTTTTCCAATTCCCATGCGACCATGCTACACACAATTGCTCGACATAGTGTTCTTGAAAATTGACTTCTTGTTTAGAATTTAGAATATGCCTCATTAATAAAAACCCTAGTCCTAAAGGTCATCTAACAAACACTTTTTCGGTAAATAGAATTACAATGGAGGGGCCCCACTAGATGAAACCTAGTGCCCCAGATCCAATGTAATAGATGATTCATCCATCCCATTCCCGATTTTAGTTTTATCACGAGTTGCAAAAATCCTCCTTAATCCATTCAGGGACATGTTGGAAATTTGGTCTAGGAGCATAAAATCCAATCTGAGCAACATAACAGATTTCTATAATCTCCCACATGTCTATTTGGCCACGTCCCACGTGACCATGCTACCCACAATCGCTTGGCATAGTGCTATTGAAAATCAACCTCTTGTTCAAAATTTTCACTATGCTTCATTGAGTAAAACCCTAGTCCCGAAGATCCTCAAAAAAATGATTTTTCAAGAAATGGAATAAAAATAAAGGGCCCCCACTAGATGAAACCTGGTGCCTCATATCCAATTCAATTGATGGTTCATTCATCTGAGTCCCAGTTTTAGTTTTATTGCGAGTTGCAACTTGCCTCCTCAAGCCATTCAGGGACATGTTGGCAATTTGGTTTGGGGGCATAAAATCCAAACCAAGTAGCATAACATAGTTTTGTAAGCTCTCACATGTATGTTTGTCCAAGCCCATGTGACCACACTATCCACAATTTATCAACATAATGTTCTTGAAAATCAACCTCTTGTTTAGAATTTTCACTATGCCTCATTGGAAAATACCCTAGTCCCGAAAAGCCTCCAACAAATGTCTTTTTTGGCAATGAAATGATAGAAAAGGGGCCCCACTAGATGAAACCAGGGCCCCAGATCCAATGCAACCTACAGTTTGTCATCCAAATCCTAGTTTGAGTTTTATTGTGAGTTGCAACTTGCCTCCTCAAGCCATTCAACGACATGTTGGAAATTTGGTCCCAGGGGTAAAATCCAAACCGAGTAGCATAACGAAGTTCCATAAGCTCTCACACATCTTCTTGGCCATGGACCACGTGAACATGCTACTCATAATCACCCGGTACAATGTTCTTGGAAATTGACCTCATGTTCACAATTTGCACTATGCCTCATTGAGCAAAACCCTAGTCCTATATATCCTCCAACAAACACTTTTACAGGCAAAAAAATGATAGTAGAGGTGTCCTAATAACTGAAATACAATGCCCTAGATCCAATGCAACTGATGGTTCATCCATCTAAGTCTCAGTTTGAGTTTTATCATGAGTTGAAACTCGCCTCCTCAAGCCATTCAGGGACATGTTGGCAATAGCCCTAGACCTAAACCATGACCATGACATAGAGCTAGACCTAAACCATGACCTAGGCCTAGACCTAGACAAAGACCTAGACCTACATCATTACCATGACCTATACCATGACATATACCATGACCTAAAACATGACAAGACAAGGCATGACAAGGCAAGGAATGACAAGGCAAGGCATGGCATGGAAATGTCTAGGTATAGATCTAGGTTTAGGTATGGAAATGAAAGGAAATGTAATGCAAGGAAAGGAAATCCAAGCCAATGAAAGACATGACAAGGCTAAGAAAAGCTAGACATGGCATGGCAAGGAAAGGTCTAGGTCTAGGTCTACATGATATATATTTATATAAAAGTTATTGAGTTGAAATATTAGTTTTTATTTCTTTGATTTTAAATAGGGCCTCGAAGTTATGTTGTTTTTCATGCAATCCAAAAGAAATTATGGATCAGTAGTATAATGAGACTACATCATAATGATGGAACACAAACCTATTGAGTGACATCTCTTTCTATGTAAATCCTATTAATTATAATAATCCATGTTTCACAACTCTGAAGATACCTAAGATATATGAATAAAGAGAGCTTATGTTACGACATTGAAATTCTCATGTAGGTATTTTTATCTAATATAGATGGGATAACAAGTTGTAGAATTACTTGCTCAATGAATCCTTTGATTTTAATTTTTATGTATTAAACTTGTTCATTTAGTAGAAGATTTTTTTTTTTAAAGCAGAAAAAAAGGTATGATACATGAATGCCATTATTTTTTTATTAAATTAACTTGAAAACAAATTCTCTCTACCGATGAAAATAACTATATTTTTACAAACAATTAGTTTTATGGATGTCATAATGAAAGTACCTTTTAGATGAATTGTGGTTATTCAAGGAAAGGCAAGGAAATGCAAGGCAAGACAATGCAACACAAGGAAATTCAAGGCATGGAATGACAAGTCAAGGCAAGGCATGACATGGAAATTCAAGGCAAGGAAAGGCATGACATGCCAAGGCAAGGCATGGAATATCATAGCATGGCATGGCAAGGCAAGGAAAGAAATGGAAAGACATGGCATGGAAAGGAAAATCATTCCATGGCATGGCATGACAAGGCATGTCAAGTCAAGGAAAGGCATGGATTAGAAAACCAAGGCATGCCATGGCAAGGAAAGGCAATGCAAGGCATGGATTTTAAAGCCAAGGCATGACATGGCAAGAAAATGTAATGCAAGGCATGGCATGGCATGGGAAGGAAAATAAAGGCATAGAATGGCATTGAAATACATGGCATGACAAGGCAAGGCAAGGAAAGGCATGGCATGGCAAGTAAAGGAAAGGCATGGAAAGGAAAGGCATGCCATGACATGGCATGGAAAGGAAAGGCATGGCAAGGCATGGCATGCCATGGAATGACAAGGAAAGGAAAGGCAAGGCATGGAATGGCATGGCAAAGCATGGAATGGCAAGGCAAGGAAATTCAAGGCATGGAAAGGCATGGCATGGCATTGCATGGCATGACATATAAAGGCAAGGCATGACATGGCATGGAAAGGCATGACATAGCATGGAAAGGAAAGGTGATCCAAGGAAATACATGGCAAGGAAAGGCATGACATGGCAAGGCAAGGCATAGCAAGGAAAGGAAAGGCAAGGAAAGGCAAGGCATGACATGGCAAGGAAATGCATGTCATGGCATGGCACAACATGGCATGGAAAGGAAAGGCATGGAATGGCAAGGAAAGGCACGACATGGCAAGGAAAGGCATGGAAAGGTATGGCATAGAAAGGCAAAGCAAGGCATGGCATGTCATGGAAAGGCAAGACAAGTCATGACAAGGCAAGGAAAGGCATGCCATGACATGGCATGGAAAGGAAAGGCATGGCAAGGCATGGCATGGAATGAAATGAAAAGGAAAGGTATGGAAAGGAATGGCATGGAAAGGAAAGGCAAGGCATGGAATGGAAAGGCATGACATGTCATGGAAAGGAAAGGCAATGCAAGGCATTTCATGACATGGCATGGCAAGACAAGGCATGACATGGAATCGAAAGTCATGACATGGCATGGAAAGGAAAGGAAATGCAAGGCAAGACATGGCAAGGCAAGGCATGGCATGGAAAGGCAAGTCATAGCAAGGACATGGCAAGGAAAGGCATGACATGGCAAGGAAAGGCATGACATGGCATGGAAAGTCATGACATGGCAAGGACATGCATGTCATGGCATGGAAAGGAAAGGCATGGAATGGAAAGGAAAGGAATGGAAAGGCATGGCATGGCAAGGAAAGGAGAGGCATGGAAAGACATGGCATGGCATGGCATGGCAAGGCATGAATTGGAAAGGCAAGGCAAGGCAAGGCATGACAAGGCAAGTCAAGGAATGAAATGACATGGCAAGACATGGCATGGCATGGCATGGCATGGTATGGCAAGGAAAGGAAAGGAATGGTATGGAAATTCATGGCATGGCATGTCAAGGAAATGCAATGCAAGACATGGCACGACATGGCACAACATGGCATAGAAAGGAAAGTCATGGAAAGGTAAGGAAAGATATGGGATGGCATGGAAAGGCATGGCATGAAATGTAAAGGAAAGGAAATACAAGGCATGACATGACATGGAAAGGAAAAGCATGGCATGGAAATGCAAGGCATGGCATATCAAGGAAAGGTAATGCAAGGCACAACATTGCATGGAAAGGAAAGGCATGGCATGGAAAGGCATGGAACGGCAAGGGCTGGCATGCCATGGAATCACAAGGAAAGGCATGGCATGGAAAGATAAGGCATGGCATGGAAAGGCAAGGCATGACATGGCATAGCAAGGCAAGGCATGGCTTGGAAAGGCAAGGCAAGGAAAGGAATGAAAAATCAAGGTACGACATGTCATGGAAATGCATGACATGGCATGGCAAGGAAAGGAAATTTAAGGCATGGCATGGAATTTCATGGAAAGGAAAGGCATGGTATGGCAAGGCATGATATGGCATGGAACGGAAAAACAAGATAAGGAAAGGAATAACATGGAAAGGCAAGGCATGGCATGGAATGACATGGCATGCAAGACAAGGCATGGGAAGGCATGGCATGAAAAGGAAAGGCATGGAAAGGCATGACATGGGATGGAAATGAAAGGCATGGCATGGCATGGCAAGGAAAAAACACTTCATGGATGGAAAGGAAATTTATGATATAAAGTTAAGTCACATGTCCCTCGAAAAAATGTTTTTCATTTCTTGGGATGAGAAATGTTCCTTTTTTTGTGATTCTTGTTTCATTGCAATCCACATTTTGATTTGAATTTTTCCTTGCATAATGTTATGGAAATATATATATTTATTGTTGTATAGGTTAAAATGGGATTCTACATTGAAATACATGCAAGGAGGGATAAGTCTATTTTAGATCATAGTTGTGTCCTAGGGATTTGTAAATGTAACAACCTATATTTTGGCCTTAGAAGGTTAGAACTTTGATTTTTACTTATATTAGTGATTCATTTCTTAGTATTTGTTGGGTTTAGTTAGAATCATATAGGCATTTGATATGTATACATATGGATCTATTTATGTGTTGCGGGATATTATTTTTATTGTTATATGTTTATGATGATGATTTTTTTTTATTTGTTTAAACATGCAAATTGAAATGTGGAACTTTGGTATGTGTATACTAGATCAATTATGTATAATAGATGCAAGGAATTATGTAAATAAACACACATTTCTTAATTGAACATTAATATAGATAAGGATTCTCATATGAAATTTGTAATGTATATGCATGGATACAAGCTATGCGATATCCAAATGACTAAAGTGTTGAGGTGACCATGGCAAGGAAAGGCATGGCATGGCAAGTCAAGTCAAGGTAAGTCATGACGTGGTGAGTCAATTCAAGGTAACGCATGGTATTGCAAGGCAAGGAATGGAATGACATGGGAGGGCAAGGCAAGGAATGGAAATGCATGGCATGACAAGGCAAGGTACGGAATGACATGGGAGGGCAAGGCAAGGAATGGAAAGTCATGGCATGATAAGGCAAGGCAATGGAAGGCATGGCATGGCAAGGCATGGCATGGAATGGCATGGCAAGGCAAGGCATGACATGGCATGGCATGGGATGGAAAGGAAAGGCAAGGAAAGGCATGGCATGACAAGACAAGGAATGGAAAGGCAAGACAAGCATGGCATGGAAAGGAAAGGAAAGACAAGGAATGGCATGGCAAGGCAAGGAAGGCAAGGCATGGCAAGGCATGGCATGAAAAGGAAAGGCATGACATGGAAAGGAAATGCATGCCATGGCATGGAAGGTGAAGTAAAGGCAAGGAAATTCATGGCATGGCAAGGCAAGGCATAGGATGGCATGAAAATTCAAGGAAAGGCATGGTAAGGGAATGCAAGCCAAGGCAAAGCTAAGAAAACAAGTCAAGGAAAGTAAAGTAAAGGATAGGAAAGAAAGGCAAGGAAAGACAAGGCTAGGAATTGATCACATACTTTGTTGTGGATGCCCCATCCACTTGGAAACTTGTACATTCATTCATGGAGTTGACTACCTTGGAATTCCCACATGTGGAGTGGTTGCATGCATGCACATTATTGGAGAGAACATTCCATGTGGACACTTGGCATTTGAATTGGCTTGATACCTATTTTTTGTGGTGAGTCACCTTCATGAGCATTATTTGGTTCATACTACTACTATTTTTGGATGAGGGTGAATTGATTTGGAGAGGCTAATGTCCACATGTTGTAACATGGTCAACCATGAATTGAGGAGAGATATAAATAATTCATTAATATAATATTTATTTATTGTATAAGAGAAGAGACTCACTCTATAAATAAGATTTATCTCTCTCCATTGTAAAGGCTAGAGAATTTGGGTATTTAGGAGCTCTTCTCTTGGGCTACATTGTAGAATATTTTGGCAAGCTTAATGGAGAATTTGAGGTATATTTTCATTTGATGTGGGCATTTATTGTGCACTCATATTTTATGTGTTAATTTTATATTAAGAAACCCTTGTAACATGTTGTGATTTCCATTATAATGAACCATGCTTCATTTTGGATAGAGTAATGTGAGATTTCAACTCTCTTATTTCTATTTTGATTATGTTAGGCTACATGATTGTTATTATTGGTTCATGGAGTCTTAACTAGGATGGATCTTTGGTTTTTTGTCAAATTTAGGTAATGAGAACCATTAATTGCATATGTATTTAACACTTAACAATATTTTCCACCATAAGAGATTTGTTAATGCGGAACACAAGTATTTACAATAAATCTAGAAAAAATGAACTATTCTTACTTACATGGACTTCATAATTAACACTTTAAAAAGTAATTAATCATATTAAATAAATCCATGCATTCATACACATAAAATTCATACACTTTGAAATTCATACATTCATCAACATAAAATGAAAATACAATGAGATTCATTAAAAACGTGGCATGATATATATATATATATATATATATATTCAACATCATCTAAATTGTACATTTTTTACAAAATGGCACCCCGTGCCCAATATACAAAATGACAGTAAGTTCCCTAACATAAAAAAACAACCATATGGTGGCCTATATACAAAATGGAAGTCATTGGTCACTCATTTACCATTTCCACCCTCGCCACCCTTAGGAGCATCCTCGAAATCAATATTTCTTCTATTGCTTGAAGAAGGACCTCGAGTGGTTTTGGGCCTAGGCATGGTGCATCGCTCTAGAGACTGCACAAAGAAAAACATTGTTATAATTTTTTTTCCATAATTAATTAAGAGACTTACAAAATGATACTTTGTAATTCAACATAAGACAACTCACCATAGATGGTACTTACAATCGTGAGGGTTTTACCCTCCTCTGCAACCCTAATATATTTACAATGCCACCTTGCATTAGTTACAAGGATCAAATCATGAAATTTAAAAAATATGCATAAAATCAATTCCATTCATGATACATAAAAATATATCATCAACACATTATCTCACCATGAATATCTCGGGCCTCGATGGAGATTTGTTGATAGGTGTAGCACTCAATTGTACAACCTACTCCGAGGAAACCTCTACTTTGGAAGCCTCCATGGATGGCCTAGATGGAAATGGTGGTGGGGGTGGGTGGAATACGGGTGCATCCATTGTGGATGGATGAGATGGAAGAGGTGGTGATGATGGGTGGACTATGGGTGCATCCACTAAGGATGCATGGAATAATAAAGATGTTGGGGGTGGGAGGCGATGAAGCCCCATAGACTGTACAAGTGATGCAAGAACCCTTGGCATGGAGTAAGGTAACCTAGAAGTTGTGGGCAGGTGCCTAGGGAGTAGATTGGTTAAAAAACTAGAAAAAATACCAACATCCTACATACATATTAATAATATTGAACTATTAGTACAAAATAATAAAATTCAACAACATAAAGACAACAAATTTGAGATTTAAATGAGATTTAACTCTACACATGATACCCATGATGAAGGTGACTTTTCCATTCCAAGTGGACATTGATCAACATCGCTTGATTCCATAACCTATAGAAACACAAGAACATTAAAAATTTGAGGATGCCATAAGAAAAGGAAATCACTATGGTGAATTTATCAAATGTGACACATACCTATGTATAGGGTATACTGATTGAGCAGGATGCCTCTACTACTGCATCAATGGTGGAGATAGACATTGATGCATCCATGGGCATAGAGGGTCTACTACATCGACGTAGCAACTACAAAACAACATACAATAAAATATCGATATAAATACACATAATACTATATAAATATATAAAAATAAATAACATAGAGATGGTTAAGATACTAACCTCCTCCATGAATCTCTCTTGTCCACTAGCCTCAATAGGACCATATAAAGTCTGCTCTCTACTCGAGCATCTGTGAGGTTCACATGGATGTCTGTTATGTCCATCTGTCTTCTCCTCATTGTACTATGTTGTACGGGGTGAAGCTTCGACCCCTCTATCAATGTCACTGACAGGCATCTCCTACTGAGATAGTGCAACAAAGCTACCATGTTTCACTAGGCTCTGAGCCAATGATGGTATAGCTACATGTACCTACTACAAGCTCTCTACAATAGGAGGATGTTGGGAAGGGGGGTCAGACCTTCACTTGGGGGGATGAGGACCTAACATGGGATCATGCCTACCATGATCTTGATCCTATGTAGGCCCTCGACCCACCCCCTAGAAGTCCAAATGTCAAAGTATTTGACATGGTAACCCATAATAAATTCTACCCATAATTTTCTCAAAAAATATAAAGGCACCTCCCTGTTATTGCAGGGAGGTTTATCAAATATCATATACCACCTATCCATCCAATGTTGACTAATTTATGGGTGGATGCATCTGTCAATAAAAATGTTTTTCATGTTGACAGGTGGTTGTTGTCTAGTTCAGGCATCAATAAAAAGAGACATCAATTCTTGTTTTGAAATACCCAAGTCTCTAACTTGGTTTCTATCCAGTCTAGTGTGGTAAAAGTCATACATTTTATGCCTGTATTGAGAAATAGAATTTAAGTTCCCTTGGGAACTTACAATGGACCTCACAATGATGTCCAATGAAGTGGCCAAGGACTCTCTGCTAGGTTCTCTCATGCCCCTTAATTCATTTACATTTTTTCTCAATATGGCCAACCCCTCATCAATTTGTGTGTCTATGTTGGGCGGTTGTGGTGGGTTGGTGTTTTCCTTTCCTTGTTATTCTTGTGGGTGGTTTACATTGTCTTTGGGTTCCATTTTATAATATATATTTCAATTTAATAAGGCATGGCATGTAAATAAGGTCGTTTTTTTTTAATTAAAATAGAAAATTACAAGAAATGTCAATACATATTTTAAGAAATTAAAAAAACAATAAAATAATCACATTTCTTGTAAATTATCTACAACTATTTTTAAAGGGGAAATGTTAGAAAATGTAAGAGGTGGCTCTCTCTAAATTTTCTTTATGATATTTCTCTATAATATTACAAATTTCTATAATTTAGATTCTTTTAGAATGTATTAAATTGATTGAATAAAAGTAAAAATCACTAAATTGGGAGGAAAAAAAGAGAAATCAAACATACCTGACTTGACTGGGACATGGTGGCAAGATATTGACTTTGATCCTCCTATATCTTTTCTCAATGAGGGTAAAAACGTGAGCACAATTTGTGAAAATGGACAAAAATCGCGCCCGTAGTTGGGTAAAAATGGTATGACAAAGGAGTGCACACGCATTCCTGCCAACGAGCCTGCGTGGAGAGCAGAGTGGAGATAATGGATTTACCAAACCTGTAGAATCAAGAACTTGTGCACGTTCCTAAGAACGTGCACACGTTCCTACTGACCCCCTTGCCACTTTTGCGTCCACCAACTTTGTGCACACACCCACATTCAAACATAATTGAACAAAATAGAAACTAATTCAATTCATAACATCAACAACATTAATTTAGCATAATCATAAATAAATGAGGAACACTTATCTTTCTCTCTACATTTAATCTCTCTACAGCAAAGGCCAACCCTGAGCTGAGGCTATGAATCCACAAGGGAAATATCACTTATGGTTGGCTATAGCTCTCTTCACACAACCCAATTCCAAAAATTCACATTATATAAACTCTTACAACTATCCAAATCCACCAGTCCTCTTTCCCCCATCAACCTGCACAACCCAAGGAACATAATCTATTTCTCTGGCACACATTTCTTTGGGCTATCACATTTCCCTTTAGGGCTCCAACATAGACCGACCAATAAATCTCACTGTCGAGGACTCTGGGAATTATTATTTGTAATTACATTTACTCAATGAAAACAACTCCCCTTACACATGGTCATAATTTCCACATAGATTCATGACATCCATTTCTATAATTCTATTACAACATTCATACAATAGCTTAATCTCTGAGAGAAAATCCTCCATGAAGAATGAATGTCGAATCCCCCTTACATGCCCAAAATCATGGATTATATTTTCATTCATGGGAGAGACTATGTGCCTTCATAAGAAGCCCATGTATCTATGTTTTTTAAACTAATCCCAATGTTAATAACCTAGCATAAACATAAATCAAAGGCTTAGTAAAGATAAGGTTAAATAACATAGATAACAACCAAATAATTGTTGGAGTTACTTCACACACACCTAGGATTTCTTTTTCCTAAGTTTTTTCCTTGTTTATTAGTCATTATTCAGTCTCCTATATTTTAGGAAGAATATTCCTCTAGGGAGAATATTCTCTTCAGTTTTCACTTCAATTTGATCAGTTGAGTGGATTCTAGATGCTACATTGGGATTCTCACCATGAAACATTGGGATCATCACCAACTAATGCACATTTTCCTTGGGATCATCACCATACTAGCGCATTACTCATGATTCCTTGATCACTTCCTCACTGATAGACTAGTTAACTCAGACTAGCTAGTAGTTCATTCTCATAACTGCCTAAGAGACTAGACTAGGTGGAAGTTTACTCTTGTAACTACTGGTGTGTGTCTATATCACTCTAGATCACCACTATGGCTCATTAGTTACTCATGTATCCTATATCTATTGTAAATTATTCACTCTTTGAGTGTGGAATACGGTTAATGATAATTCTTCTATTATTTTCTCTCTTGCTTCTTCTTTCTCAATTTCTCTCTGCAAATGTGTGTGGTATTTTCTAGCTAGATGTATTTTGTGTAGGTTCAACACATTTACAATAATATTATTTTTCCCCTCTGCACATAAGCTCACTTTTATTCCCCTCTCATGTATTCATAGCCCACCATTCTTTTGTACTTCTTCTACAACCTATGATGTAATTGTTTATTACCATTTTACATATAACATTGTTTGGATTTTAGCCATTCATCATGTACACATATACATTACTAGTATGGGGATCAAAATTGGGGTATTACATCACCCCTTGAGTGGTATCAACCATTGGTTTTCCCTCACGTAAGTTTTCTCACCATATAAACAAATTTTATCTATGCATTTGAAACTTTGAGAAGACAACTCTGTCTTTCTTTGTGTATTGTTGCACTTCATAATAGGAATCAAACTTCCTCATCTAGGAAATGATCAAAGAGTGTCCATTTGACCACCATAGGGTAGAATCTTGACCTTGGTGTCCCTAATAACAGAGGATCTCAAATTTGGTAGTGGTAGCGATAAAATGTTGCTTTATTTTGGATTAGAATGGATCACAACGCATATTTGAAAGATATCCATGTGTAGCATTTTGACAACAATGTTCAAATTTTGAAACATCCAAGCAATATCGACCAATTATTTGTCCAATTTGTCAAATTTTCCATTGAGATTGGCAATTATTTCATCAAGTTCTTTAATTCAACAATGCAAATTGTTTAAATCTCTTTCTTTGTATGAAAGTGAGCTTAAATTCTGAAACTGTGTATAGATCTCTTGTAATTATGTGTGAAGTGATGTTATGGCATAATTTGATCCAATTAGTTGGGGAATATTTTTGTAAAATTAGCACAACCACAAAACAAACTACAATATTTAATTAATCATACACAATAATCATATGAATATGGAACAATCAATTGAGTTAGTAACTCACACAAAACCAAACATATATTCGTGATAGTTGGACAACAACCAACTATGGATTTGTGTTAATAGAGTAAAATATACAACATGAAATTAAGGAATATAGGAATTCAACTATCCAACCAACCAACTTCAATTATAATGTCATGAGGTGTATAAATAATCTAATGAAGGTAGTACCAAATACCTTATCTCTCATTTGTTTAGATATCCTATATATTTCATTAATTTACAAAGATTCAAAGTGTTAGTGCAAATTCTTGCAAGGGGGTGTTTTCTCTCCAAGATTCGAGCACGTGGCATAAATGTGATGAAATGGGGCTTAAAGAACCATCAAATGCATTTTATTCAAAGGTCGCAGGCATGAGCGCTAAGCGCAGCACACAGAAGAAGTCCATTTTGGGCTTAAGTGTTAGAAGATGGGTGATCTGGGATTCAACGGCAAAGATCAATCGATGGAGCAGATCGTCGGTCATCGGGTAAGCCAGAGCCACACAGTTGCATGAGCTTTAGTGCATGGGAGGGACGCGTGGCGCACGATTGGGATCTATCGCCACTTCGCCCATCGTGACTATGAAGAACAAGGATCAGCCTCCTCCCAGCCGCGAAACATGAAGTGCCAAAGGCGCCCAGTGTTGGGCCCACATTCTCGCTGAAATGATCCAGGCCGTCCATCTCGGAGGAGCACGTGGTGCATGATCGAGCTCTGTCACAACTTCGCCCATTGTGAATTTGAAGAAAAAGGATCAGCCTCCTCCCAGTCGTGAAACGTGAAGTGTCAAAGGTGCCCAGTGTCAGGCCCATAATCTCGTCGAAATGATCCAGGCCGTCCATCCTGGAGGAGCACATGGCGCACGATTGGGTTCTATCGCCACTTCTCCCATCATGACTTTGAAGAACAAGGATCAGCCTCCTCCTAGCCATGAAACGTGAAGTGTCGAAGGTGCCCAGTGTCGGGCCCACAATCTCGTCGAAATGATCCAGGCCATCCATCCCGGAGGAGCACGTGGCGCACGATTGGGCTCTATTGCCACTTAGCCCATCGTGAATTTGAAGAACAAGGACCAGCCTCCTCCCAACTGCAAAATGCGAAGTGTCGAGGGTGCCCAGTGTCAGGCCCACATTCTCGCCAAAATGATCCAGGCCGTCCATCCCAGAGGAGCACGTGGCGCACGATCGGGATTTGTCGCAACTTTGCCCATCACGATTTTGAAACACTTTTTCTCTGCAGATGGTATCCCTGAAACGCAAAGTGTCGAAGGCACCCAGTGTTGCAACTTCGGACATTGCAACTTTGGAATGCAGGGGTCTACCCCCTCCCATTTGCGATATGCGAGATGCAAAGACACCTTGGGCGTGGGCCCACGGTCACAATGCAAGGTCGTATGGGGTAAGGACAAAGAAATCAAGGGATGCGGAGCCAATATGTTCAAAATAAGAGGGATAGTGTCCATTGTTTTTTGAATCCAAATCCATCCGCCATGTGACGAGCCGTTTTTACAGTTTTAGTCACCAAGGGTCTTGAATGCTAGAATGAGGGAATTTCCCAAAAGGAGGAGGATCGAAGCACCTTAGAAAAGGTATCCAGGTCATGACCATGGGGTACAACAAGGGAATCTATCCCCCGATCTCGGGAAGTGAGTGTGTGGTCATTTCTTGTTCTTGAAGTTTCGGTCACTCGCCATAGAAGGGAGCGATTAATGAAAAGTAGGCTGGTAGCTGAAACTTCAGTTCTAGCCATGAATGTGAGGCATGGAGGTTCTGGCAGGCAGTCTGCAAAAGACCATCTGGTGTGAAGGTTGATTTGAAAGGCCCATGCCGATCTGATGTTCTCATCTGACCAAAGAACCTGTACATGATAGGTTGGACTTTAATGTCTCAGCTACCCTACTGATGCCAAGGGAGCACATTACTCTGAGTATATATTCTCAATGGTTGTATTTTTGTAAGCATCGATGGTAGAGAAAAGATCTCGATTGTAAAGTTTTAACAGATGCTCTAGTTCTCTGGTTATGTATCTGTATGTGAGATTTATTGTTTTATAACAGACATCTTTCTTATCCCATCTAGTTTCATCTCATACTGTGAGAGTTCATGATCGACTAATTCGTGTGAATTACTGTGAATGTGTTATGATAAAGGATTTATTGTAACACTGTTATATTCTCCAGTGTTGCTTATATTTGAGTGTGAGAAGATCTTACTTTCAAGTTTTTCTTCTATAGGCTGTTAGAAGCCCGATGCCTACAACAACCCTCAGCTTTTCCTCACAGAAGTCTTCCTCCTATTCACCCTTACTACAACTCACTGTCTGAAGTTTAATTAAGACCTCACCTACCTCTGCATGTCCAGCCTAGTTTTAGAGTTAGAACGATATCATTCCGAGTTTTCTTCCACTTGATCACCTTCTATAAACAAATTGTGACATAAAACTGATGGGTGTCGAGCTCTGCTCCTGCTGCAATTTAGGAGTGACTTCCAATGCCAACATTTCTGGTGTCGTTGCCGGGGATGAAGTTGAAAATTTTCCCTGAGATTGAACGAAATTGAGCCTCTGATTCTGAAGGTGCATCAGGCATTAGAGTCTCTGAAGATTGTTGTTGTGCACTTGGCGACTCCATTGTGACAACTCCACTGGAGCGAACCTGTCGTTTTAGTTGTGGATTCCAGAGGTAGACACACACGGTCCCATCCACAACTGCCTCTAGCTACACCTGAAGCTGATCCGGAGGTGATTTTTAGAAAAGGAAAGGCCTCTGAAGTAGAAACTTCCACCGCTGAACCAAGTAATCCACCATCTCCTTCCGTAGAAACTCCATTTTGTTCTCCTCAACTTCGTAGCAAAACTTTTTCTGAAGTTTCCTATTTCCTGAATTTCGGAAGTGTTCTTGCCAAGTTGTCTCTTCTTGGTTTTGGACTAGAGGGAGAAACCCTTGTCACTTCCCTTACCCTTGTAAGTCTGTTTCCAGTATCCCTAGTTCAAGCTCCTTCCCCTCCAAGTTCTCCTCCACCTAATATCCCTATGGTAGGAGCAAATCCCCCTATGACCAGAATGGAGGCTATTATAGCTGCTAGGTATGCTCCCCTTGTGTTACCTCAGCCTCTCAATGCCCTGCCAGTAGATGGTTACCTCAAGCAGCTGCCCAAGTTTACAGGCGAGGGGGACATAACTGCAGAAGAACACCTTGAAGCCTTCTACAGTTTTACAGACAATCATGTTATCATGCATGAAGATGTATGGATGAGGGTTTTCGTCCATAGTCTTGAAGGCGAGGCTAGAAAATGGTTTAGGGCCCTACCTCCTAGATCTATTAATGGGATTGAGGCTTTGGATAGTGCCTTTTTGAGACAATGGGGAGACAAAAAGGACTTCATGTATTACATGAATGAGTTTGGGTCTCTGAAGAGAAAGGTAGGAGAGTCTATCTCTGACTTCTCAAAAATATTTAATAAAATGTACAATAAGATCCCCACCAAGATAAAGCCCTCCGAAGCCTCTGCAAAGATCACTTATGCCAGCGCTTTTGATCTTGATTTATGCCTCCTACTGAGGGAAAGGAGAGCCACCACTTTGGCTCACATGCAGGACACAACTGTGGAAGTAGAGTCTAACATATTGGTTGTTGACCGACTCAGGAATAAGGCTGACAGAGATGTATCCAGGAGAAGAACAGAAGCCTCCCCGTCCCATTCCTCTCTTGTTACCCTTCAAAATGGATGAGGTAACTAAAGTACTGAAATCCCTTTCGGCTAGGATGGAGAAGTGGGAGTTAGAGGGGAAGCCCACATACAGAAATCCCTAGAATACTGATAACAGAGGTTTCAGGAGGCCTGGTAACAATATGCCATAGACTTTTCCAAAGGAACAAAGAAGCAGAGATAGGGATGATCAGAGGATTCAGACCCCTCTCCAAAATAGCCTAGTTGCTCATGAGGAAGGGGAGGAGGTGGATGAACTCGACCTTGAGATCCACTGCATCGAGGACACTTCCCCATTTCCTCAATTGACTCAATCTGCATATGAAGAATCCCTTATCAACACTCAAATCAACAAGTTGAGTAAAGGGGAAAAGGGCAGCAACACTCCTAACAGATACAATCTTAGGTCAAAAAAGAAAGAAGGGAATTTTGATCACCAGGATCAGCCCCTCATAGCAGAAAGGCCTACTAAAGCTGCAACAACCACTACTAAAGAAAATAAAACTTAGAATTCTTCTCCAGTAGCCAAGGAACCTGTCTCTGAGGTAAGGGAAGCTCCTAAGTCTCTCTCCTCCTTTAGTTTTGAGCATGAGATTCAGAAGATTAGAATTCCAGTACCCCTATCCAAACTAGTTAAAAATGAAGATTTCAAAAGGTCCCTCTCCAAGCTGCTACAATCTGAGCCCCCCCAGCCTTCCATGGACTCAATAAATCTCCAATATGAAAAGC
>SNQJ01S0000909.1:15428-30525 GCA_010110895.2 Picea sitchensis | reverse complement strand
ACATGATAAAGTGTTGCATAACTACCTCATGGATTCAAGGGCTTCCTATAACCTTATGCCCAAAATAGTAATGGAAGAATTGGGACTGGAGGTGAAAAAGACTTATCATGATTTGTACTCTTTCGATTCAAGGAGGGTGCAATGCCTTGGATTCATCAAAGACTTGGTGGTCTCTCTATTTCAGCTACCAATGAAGAATGTGGTCATGGACATTGTAGTGGCCGACGTTCCTCCCAAGTTTGGCATGTTGTTGTCAAGATCTTGGATTAAAAATCTTGGAGGAACATTACAGATGGATCTCACATATGCTACTATTCCAGTCTTTGGAGGGGAACACAGGAGGTTGTACAGAGAAGCCCAGCTAGCCTATATTGTCAGTGATGAAGCAAACCCCACCAATCATCCCATATTTGCATTGGACACTGATCTGGGATCTAGTTTGTTACATCTCAATGATGCTCTTGAAGCCCCTTTCCAAATCAAAAAGCAACCCTTATTTGATCACGGGACACCTCCTCCAAACACCTCCATTTGGAAAAAAAAAAATCGACGGAGCTTCTTCTAGCAAAGGTGCTGGTGCTGGAGTGGTTTTCAAGTCACCTTCTCAAGAGACCATATCCTTGTCATACAAGCTGGAATTTGAAACCACCAACAATGTGGCAGAGTATGAAGCTTTTGTTCTAGGTATGAGGGCTGCAAAAGAAATGGGAATAAGGGATATGGCAGTGTTTAGAGATGCAGAATTGATAATCCAACAAGTCAGGAATGTCTATCGGGCCAATCATCCTCGGCTCAGAAGTTACAGGAATGAGGTATGGGACCTGATTCATAATTTCTTCTCAGCTTTCAACATTTCTTTTGTCCCAAGGGAGGATAATACTTCAGCTGACTCCTTAGCTATCTCAGCTAGTCTATTTAGGATCCCTCTTCCACCGAAGATCCCATGTGGGGTCGAGATAAGATATAGTCCACCCATCCCAAACAATGTAAAGCATTGGAAGGTATTCGAAGATGATCTTGAAATCGAAAAATTTCTCCAACCTGTTGATGAATTTTCTGCGTTGCACATTGTTCAAGATCCTGACCTTGAAGGTGACCATTACCTTGAGGTGTTTTTAAATGAAATTGCTAATCACCAGATTATTTAGCTTCATAGCAATCACATTCCGAGGGGACTAGTCCCTTTAGAAAGATTGTTCGATGGGAATGATGTGGTAGTAAAGGGTAGGGTTTCAGATGAAGATGCTGACACAGCTAAGTGCAACATCGGCACATAGGAGGAGCCTAAGTTTGTCAAGTTGTCAAGTAGTTTGACCAGAGAACAGAGGGCCGAATATGCCGAGTTATTAAGAGAATTTGTTGATGTGTTTGCATGGACCTATGAAGACCTCAAGACATATGACACATCTTTCATTGAACACAAGATCCCACTGAAGGAGGAGGCTAGGCCATTTAGGCAGAAGCTAAGACAGATAAATCCCATGTTGCTGCCTATCATGGAAAAAGAAGTGAAGAAGTTGTTAGATGCCCAAATCATTGTTCCCTTGAAATATTATGAATGGGTGGCCAATTTGTTCTCGGTAAGAAAGAAAAGTGGCGAAATCAGGCTTTGCATCGACTTTAGGAATCTGAACGGAAGCTCAAGAAAGGACAATTACCCCCTACCTAAGATGGAACACATATTGCAGAGGGTAACTGGTGCATCTAGGATGTCCATGATTGATGGATTTTCTGGCTATAATCAGATATCAGTCATGCCTGAGACAGGGAAAAGACAACCTTCACCACTCCTTCGAGCACATTCATGTATGCCAAAATGTCGTTTGGACTAATGAATGTAGGAGCAACATTTCAGCGAGCCATGGACATAGCCTTCATCGGGGAGAAAGACCAGTGTGTGGTGATATATCTAGATGGCATCACAGTCTTCTCCAGGTCTGATAAAGATCACTGCTATCACTTAAGGAAAGTTGTCTTGAAATGTCGGAGGTTTGGTCTTTCCCTAAATCCTAAGAAATATTTGTTTGTTATGATGGAGGGAAAGTTGTTAGGCCATATAGTATCAGAAAAAGGAGTGAGAATTGATCCCAGCAGAGTGGAGGCAATTCAGACCCTATCACTTCCCAGGTCTAAAAAAAGAAGTCCAGGCCTTTTTAGGAAATATCAACTTTTTGAGGAGGTTCGTCTCAAATTTTGTTGAACTGGTGAAACACATCACAGTCATGCTCAAAAAGGGAAATGAAGTGAAGTGGATCGATGAACCCAGGGAATCTTTTGTCCAAATAAAAAGGACATTGACTGAGGCACCTGTGTTGATCAGTCTTGACTATTCCAAAGACTTCCTAGTTTTTTCTTTCGCTTCTTTTGATACAGTAGCAATGGTCTTATTGCAACAAAAATGAGGAAGGGCGAGAGCAACCCATTGCCTTCTTCAGTAAAGCATTAAGAGATGCAAAAATCAGGTACGAAATCATCGAGAAACAGGCCTATGCCTTGGTGAAAGCTCTCAAAGCTTTCAGAGTCTATGTCTTGCACTCAAAAGTGACCGTATACATTCCTTCGACCTCTGTGAAGGACATCCTTGTACAGCCCGACATAGATGGGAGAAGAGGTAAATGGATTGCTAAGATCCTTGAGTTTGACCTGGAAATAAATCCCACCAAGTTGGTTAAGGGGCAGGGTTTAG
Source organism: Picea sitchensis (assembly GCA_010110895.2). Taxonomy (NCBI): domain Eukaryota; kingdom Viridiplantae; phylum Streptophyta; class Pinopsida; order Pinales; family Pinaceae; genus Picea; species Picea sitchensis. The sequence goes on along the minus strand of SNQJ01S0000909.1, from coordinate 27,839 downwards.
CCAAGCTACTGGCTGAATCCAATTGTAGATCCTTGGGGGTTAGTCTGATCAATACTTGCTCAGGAACTCAGCAAGCTAAGTTTCCTAGCCAAAGCTCTCAGGATGACATGCCACTAATAGAATGTGCCTGGTATCGAGACATTTTGTACTTTCTGCAGGAGTTGAAGCCCCCTGATGGAATGGGTAAAAGTAAGGCAAGATCTTTAAAACTCAAGGCGGTCAAATATTGCCTCATTGACCAAGTATTGTACTGGAGAGACCCTCTAGGGGTGTTGCTGAGGTGTTTGAACCCACAAGCATCCCAGAAGGTTATATTTGAATTCCATAATGGCCTTTGTGGAGGACATTATTTTTGGAAGACCACAGCTCACAAAATTCTCAGAGTTGGGTAATACTGGCCCACCTTATTCACCGATGTCTGCAGAGAATTTAGAGCTTGCATCAAATGTCAAAGGTTCTCAGGAAAGCAACAGCTTAGACCACTGCCACTGAAGCCTGTAGTAGCTTTAGCACCTTTTCAACAGTGGGGGTTAGACTTCATCATGGAAATCCATCCTCCCTCAAGTGGCCAACACAGATGGATCCTGACTGCAACAGACTATTTCACCAAGTGGATAGAAGCTGCCCCCACCAAGAGTACATCACATAAAGTAATTATCAACTTCCTGGAGGATATCGTAGCCAGATTTGGCTATCCCAACAAGATTGTCACTGATAATGCTGCTTCATTCAAATCTAAGCCTTTGATTAAGTTCTGTGAGTAGTTCGAGATCTTGCTAATTCACTCCACCCCCTATTATCCTCAAGGAAATGGACTGGCAGAATCCTCCAATAAAATCCTAATCAAGCTCATTAAAATATTATTGGAAGACAATAAGAGGGTTTGGGATTCAAAGCTCAAATTCGCTCTATGGGTCAATCGAGTGACAACGAAGAAATCCCTGGGCACCTCGCCTTTTCAGCTGGTTTACAGAACAGAGGCAGTTTTTCCCACTCAGCTCGCCTTACCTGTAGCGAAGTTCTTTCAAGATTATGAAGGAGAGTCGAATCATATGTTCAGAAGGATTCATCAGATAATGGAAGTACAACAGATCAGGGAACAGGTGGTGGACACAACTCATAGTCGTTAGTAGAAGGTCAAACAGGCCTTTGACAGGAAGGTTAGGAAGAAGGAGTTCAAGATTGGGGATTTGGTGCTTAAGTGGGATGCACCCAGACAGGATAAGGGCAAACACAACAAGTTTGATGCCCTCTAGATCGGGCCCTTCAAAATCTCTGAGGTTTTCTCAAATAACACGTACAGGTTGCAGGATCTGGAGGGTGAGGAGGTTTTTAACAGCCTAGTAAATGGGCATTTTATGAAGAAATGTTTTGTTTGAGCCTTATATGGCTCCTTTGTTTGTAAATATTGTCCTTTTGGTTCTTTGTTTATTCTTATTTTTATTTTTATTTTTCAGCTTAGTAAATGACTCCATAGCCCAATAGCAAGGCACTGAAGCTGGAAAATGAGTTCTTAGAGCATCACAGGAATGACTCTATCCCCCATGGAGCCTAATGTTAGCACAAATTCTTGCAAGGGGGTGTTTTCTCTCCAAGATTTGAGCCCGTGGCATAAATGCGATGAAATGGGGCTTAAAGAACCCATCAAATGCATTTTATTCAAAGGCTGTAGGCGTGAGCGCCAAGCGTAGCACACAGAAGAAGTCCATTTCGGTCATAAGTGTTAGCAGATGGGAAATCTGGGATTCAACGACAAAGATTGATCGATGGAGCAGATCGTCGGTCATCGGGTAAGCCAAAGCCACGGAGTTGCACGAGTTTTAGCGCGTGGGAAGGACATGTGGTGCACGATTGGGCTCTATTGCCACTTCTCCCATCGTGACTTTGAAGAAAAAGGATCAGACTCCTCCCAGCCGTGAAACATGAAGTGCCGAAGGTGCCCAATGTCGAGCCCACATTTTCGCCAAAATGATCTAGGCCATCCATCCTAGAGGAGCACGTGGCGCATGATCGGGCTCTGTCACAACTTCGCCCATCGTGAATTTGAAGAACAAGGATCAGCCTCCTCCCAGCCACGAAACACAAAGTGCCAAAGGTGCCCAGTGTCGGGCCCACAATCTCGCCGAAATGATCCAGGTCGTCCATCCTGGAGGAGCACGTGGTGCACGATTGGGTTCTATCACCACTTCGACCATTGTGACTTTGAAGAAAAAGGATCAGCCTCCTCCTAGCTGTGAAATGTGAAGTATCAAAGGCACCCAGTCTCAGGCCCATAATCTCACCGAAATGATCTAGGTCTTCCATCCCGGAGGAGCACGTGGTGAATGATTAGGCTCTATTGCCACTTCGCCCATCATGAATTTGAAGAACAAGGATCAGCCTCCTCCCAACTGCGAAATGTGAAGTGCTGAAGGCGCCCAGTGTCAGGCCCACATTCTCACCAAAATGATCCAGGCCGTCCATCCCGGAGGAGCACGTGGCGCATGATCGGGCTCTGTCACAACTTCACCCATCACAATTTTGAAACACTTTTTCTTTGCAGCTGGGATCCCTGAAACGCGAAGTGTCGAAGGCACCCAGTGTCGCAACTTTGGACATCGCGACTTTGGAATGTAGGGGTCTACCCCCTCCCATTCACGATACGCGAGATGCGAAGATGCCTTGGGCGCAAGCCCATGGTCACAGCGCAAGCTCGTATGGGGTAAGGACAAAGAAATGAAGGGATGTGGAGACAATATGTTCAAAATAAGAGGGATAGTGTTTGTTGTTTTTTGAAGCCAAATTCATCCACCATGTGACGGTCATTTTTACAGTTTTAGTCACCAAGGGTCCTGAATGCTAGAATGAGGGAATTTCTCGAAAGGAGGAGGATCGAAGCACCTTAGAAAAGGGATCAAGGTCATGACCATGGGGTACAACAAGGGAAGCTAGCCCCGGAGCTTGGGAAGTGAGCACGTGGTCATTTCTTGTACTCAAAGTTTCGGTCGCTCGCCATAGAGGGGAGCGATTAATGAAAAGTAGGTTGGTAGCTGAAACTTCAGTTCTAGCCATGAATATGAGGCATGGAGGTTCTGGTAGGCAGTCTTCCCAAGACCGTCCGGTATGAAAGTTGATTTGAAAGGCCCATGCCAATCTGATGTTCTCGTCTGACCAAAGAACCTGCACACGATAGGTTGGACTTTAATGTCTCAGCTACCCTACTGATGCCAAGGGAGCACACTGCTCTGAGTATATATTCTCAATGGTTGTATTTTTGTAAGCATCGATGGTAGAGCAAAGCTCCCGATTGTAAAGTTTTAATAGACTCTCTAGTTCTCTAGTTATGTATCTGTATGTGAGATTTCTTGTTTTATAACAGACAACTTTCTTATCCCATCTAGTTTCATCTCATACTGAGAGATTTCATGATTGACTGATTCATGTGAATTACTGTGACTGTGTTATGATAAAGGATTTATTGTAACACTGTTATATTCTCCAGTGTTGCTTATATTTGAGTGTGAGAAGATCTTACTTTCAAGTTTTTCTTCTACAGGTTGTTAGAAGCCCGATCCCTACAACATCCCTCAGCTTTTCCTCACATAAGTCTTCCTCCTATTCACCCTTACTACAACTCACTGTCTGAAGTTTAATTAAGACCTCACCTACCTCTGCATGTCCATCCTAGTTTCGGAGTTAGAACGATATCGTTCCGAGTTTTCTTCCACTTGATCACCCTCTATAAACAAATCATGACATAAAACTGATGGGCATCAGGCTCTTCTCCTGCTGCAATCCAGGAGTGACTTCCAACGCTAAAACAAATAAGAGGAAGAGACAAAGTTGTGGAAGTTGATTCGTCATGACTATTAGTATTCTTTGAGCAAATTAATGAGTTACCAAATTGTGCACAACACAACCTGGCATGCTATTCTATTGGATCATATGCAATGAAGTTAGTGCGCTAGGTTCCATGACAACCAAAATATCTATCTACATGACCAAGTCATAACAATAGATCTTAAGTATTTAAATACATTAAATAGTTAGGATAGAGGTTTTATAGTTGTAAAAACCTTTATAATTTGTCATTACTAATATAACTAATTTTTGTATCGATTAAAGGGATAATATTGACATTCAAATTATAACAATGTGATAAATATTTTGAATTATAATTATGGTTACACAAAGAAGGAAAAGGGAAAAAGAACACCAAACAAGAGAGCTCATTCCCTCTAAACAGATTCAACAATGATCTTTGTACCAAATAATCAATCAAATCACACACTCCTCATCTTGGCTTACACTCCTTTGATGCCTACAATCACAAATGAAAACAACATGCAAAATAGAGTGTATGATTGTTGTAACATAGTTTTGCACCCCACGTGAAATTCTTTCATTTTGCAAATTTTAATGAAAGTGACAAAATATTATGAACTTTCAACAAAACAATAGAGTGTTCTCTTTGCATGTGAAAGGTATGAGGTTTGGTACCTCACGCCTTCATTGTTCTTCTATATTATTCAAGATATTTTCCTAATTTATTAATCTTTCGAGAATAAAATATGGCAAGAAATCTAATTTAGTTATCCTTCTCCCTCACAAAGGAACTACAATTGTTTCTCTATATTTGTGATATGATTAAAATAGTTGATTTATATATTTCAATTTTGTTACTTTAGCTAAGTGGTTAAGGTGTGTGTTCCTACTAAGTACACGGGGTTTCCCTTGAGAGTTTGAATGTCGTAGGTGATGTGTTTTATGTAGTGACTATCCATTCCAATTTTCCAACATCACCTTGATGAACTAGAATTTTATGTAGTGACTATCCATTCCAATTTTCCAACATCACCTAGATGAACTAGAATTTTAACATTGCTTAGAATTGGTGATTCTAGAATCCCTCTCTCACCCCTTAAGAGATGTGTGCTAAATTCCTAGTGGATAATATAGTATGTTCATAATATGTTAGATTCTACACAAGTTAGTATTTCACTTGCAAAGTGGAGGAATAATAAGAGTTTTTTCGGTTTTTGCCAATGAATAGAGATAAAAAAAAAATATTTGAAGGGTTTAGGTTGATTATAATTGTACCATGTGAATGAGTATATGTACAAAGCTCATTATGAGGAAAAAATAATTTACATCCAATATTCATGTAATGTACTCATACCCCTTGGTACCCTCATTGAGGAAGACGAGCATTTTTTTTGTTTACCACTGACCTATACTCTTTGAGGTTACTTAATTTATTTTTCATTTAAATTGAGCCTTGTTGCATGGGTTAAAGACCACACACAATGCCCTTTTATCTCCACCAATATAGTTCAAATAATCTCCATTTGGACATTGGCCTTCTTTGAACATTACACGATGCCTTGATTCAAAGGAACACCTTAATCCATCTTTTGTATGAAACATACACACCCTTATGCATGTATTGGGATATCAGTCTCGTTCAAATGATCCATCTTATGACAAATTCATCAATCCCTTTTGAATAATATTACTGATGGTAGGCGATTGGGCCCATTTGAAATTCAAGGCCATCAAGACTTTTCAAAAGAGAACCTTTTGAAAGGCACCAATAGAAAATTAAGCCTCTTCAAAAGATCAAACCACTTTCAAAAGGTTCTTCCAATGACAAATCCATTGAGCTTTTTCAAAAGAAAAACTTTTGAAAGGCCCCAATAGACCATTGGGTCCCTTCTAAAGAACACATTTCAAAATGCCATGATAGACCATTGGACCTCTTCAAAAGATCAATATGGCCCATCGACCATATTTCAAATAATAATCTTCGAATTTCCATAGTAAACCATCAAGCCAAACTTGAAGAAACAAATATTTGAATGGTCTAATAGGTTGTTAGGCCATTTTAAAGGATGTCTTCGAGCTTCTTTCTAAGATGCACCCAACATGCCATTAGGACAAATTTGAACAAGGTCTCCACTTTGACATCAAAGGCCCTAGGCCTATTCAAGTAATTTCAAACTAAGGCAAAGGGATTTTGGCCCTAAATGAAGGAACACTTCATTCTTTAACAAATGCCAACTTCCCACTTTATATAACATACCCAATACCCTTTTTTCACTGTTGAGAGTACGAGATACTTTTGAATTTCAAAAAAATTTCATTAAATGTACTCTGATACAAAAATATAATTTCCCAACCATCCTACAAGTTGACATTTGCACAAAAACTACTCGGATACTAGCAATATAATGCAGCTAGCTCCATGCTGACTCAGGGATAATTTCTCAACAAGGTACCCTTGGTACCATAATTATGCTTGTTATGGATGCATATGCACACTACCATGAAATGCAACATAAATAATAATAATAACAACAATATAAATATGCATAAGAACATATAAATCATAACGAACATATGTACACAAGATTAAACATAGAATTAAGCACACAAAATCATATTCATAACACTTATCTTGTGTAAATGGCACCATCTAGTTATATACCTCAGATGCGCCTCCCAATCATAGAATATGATCTTCTATCTCTCTCAATAGTAGGTCACCCCTGAGTTGGGGATATGACTCCACCAGGGAAAAGGCACTCTCTCTAGCCAACTAAGGTCTCATAGTCAATATTGGGCTCAAACTAGGCTAGGGTACTGAACTCCAGCAACAACCCCAACCAACAATCTCTCATTCCCCTCAACCTACACAACCCAAGTAAGTGTACCCCCTTCTTTGCACCACAATCCCTCAAGTTGTCCCACTTCCCTTATAGGGCTCCAACATAGGTTGGATAGTAAGTCTCAGAGTTGTGGTTCTAGGACCTCTCTAAACTCTCTCACAGAGTCTCTAGGTACCCTCTAGGACTCACACCAAGGGAAACCTATTCTAGGAAATTCTCCCTCCAAGCCTCCAACCTTCCCCAAGGAAAAACAAGGAAAATTGTTCCCAGTAGTCACACATGATTCACCTAGAACCCACAAGGTACTCAAGTCATGGGGTCTCAATGACTCACTAGTTCACACTCCCCCAAAATTCAATGATAACAATGGAAAAGAATAGACAATACTGAATGGTTTTTCCCACTAAGATTATACTTGAAACATGCATGGCCCCTTTTTTACAAATGGAACTCATGGAGCACATTCCCACCACTTAGGAACTTGGGAAATAATATGAAATTATAACTTAGAACTTAGGAATATTTTTATATTTCTTGGTTTAGCCCCCCTTTTCCCTAAGATCTTAGCCCCCTTTCCCTCTCGTGGAGTCCTATCTCCCCATACTCTTTCATCCTTTGGTTTGCAACTGTGATGTTATTTATTAATGTATATGAGTGTGATTACAATTTACAATTCTAGGCTCGCTCGCCTTTCAACATATGAGATATCTGACCTAATATCACTAATAACACGAGAAATTTGGCCCAAAACATCATTATATACAGGTACTTTGGCCCAAAACCTATTGGCTCAACAACCTAAAAGATCATATGTACACATATACAATTACAACCTGGGGGTATTACACTTTCAATTTTCTACTTTGAAGCACAAATAGGTTTGAAAATGAAGTAAGATGTGTGGGATTTGAATGGAATTCAAAACTTAGAAGGTTTTTATTGCCCATTCAAAAGACCATGCCTCATGTTAGGATTTGGCCTATAGCCATGCAAATATGCATAAATGATTTGAACTAGATTTGGACCACATCATTCATCTTCAATTGCATCAAACAATTTCCTAGGGAATGACATAAATTCAAACCCAATCATATCCAACATTTCAAATAAAAAAGGCATACAATCTATTAATGCAATAACATGCATACATATAACTCAAATGCGAAAGGTATTTTGAGCCAAATAAAATCTAAGGCATTTTTGAATTCACCAAGAAAATAGTGAAGCCATGAAACAACAATATATGCACCATACTGTAGCTATGAATTCCATTTCCAAAATTCATACATATAAGAAAAACAAAAGCTTATAAGAAAACTTATAATAGAAATTCATAGCAGAAAATGAACACTTATCTTTTGATCAACTTGTTTCAAGGAAACTAGTTGTTGGTGAGCAGGGAGGAATGAAATCCAATGCATAAGAGATTGAGTACAATGAAAGCCATGGCCCGGAAGCGTCTGCTCCTCAACAACTTCCCTACATAAAAATGGCTTTGGCTTGGCTTCTCTTCAGCATAAATCTACTCTGACTATCCTCCATGGCCTCAAATAGGCCTGGTTTATATAGATTTGAAGTTGGTTATCCATCCTCAACTTCCTCCCAAAATCTGGCCTCAAAAAGAGCCCAATATCTCCCAATAATGGCCAAAATCTCCATTAACAGGCCTAAAAATCATAAAAAAACCCAAAACTATATAGTAAAAACCCACTTTGTATAAAAATATGGGCTTAAGCCCCCAAATCACGTGTGTGCCCCCCTATTCTGGTCACATGCACCTTAATATGGCCAAGCACCAGCCTAAAGGGCTAAGCACTGGCCCATACTCGACACTAGCTTCTGGTTGTGGGGCGCATTTCATGTGACCGTTGATCAAGGATAGACCTATGTGCACCTTTGAAGGAGATAGCCCCTATTCTTGTGGGATTCCCCTGACATCCAAGGGCTGGTGCCTATCGTGACCCCCGTGCTCTACCCTGTCGCTTGGTTCTATGGTAGGGGCATGTGAATAGACCACAGGCTAGCTCTATCCACTGATGGTCAGGTCGTATGGGAGTGTAATACAACCATGGGTTGGGGCTAAGCCCCAGCCCTTTCCGCCTCTGACTAGCACTTTGTTCTCATTTAAATAAATAATTTTCCATATAGATAGTAAGTAACACCAGCAGGCCAAGTGGTAAGCCCAGTCCTGCCAGTCCGTAGCTTGGAGGAGGTCGGGCAGTCGAACCCAGCGGAGACCCAATATTTTGTACAAACCAACAACCAATAGAGGGGTGCCACATGGCATCCCAAGACTGGGCCACATGGCATCTTCCCATTTTTCAAACATGATGAAACTTGTCAACACTAGATTGGACCACCTGTTTGCCCTGTCATGCCCAGTCAGTCATACCGCCACATCAGCATGCCATTGTACCTGCCACGTCAGCTCGTGCCATGTGTCACCCTTACAGTGGTGACATGTGTCACCCTTTGACTAGTCCACATCCTCTGTCATACGCCCTGTCACCTACCACGTGTCTCCTCCAGGTGCTGCCACGTCAGTTGTACGGCCATACGGCCTGTACAGCCAGCCTGCCATGTGGCACTGTACAGACTGTACAGTCACCAAAAACATTTTGTCGCATACGGAGCCTATTTGACGAAGTAAATATATGGCCAGAATCAGGAAGATGAGATGGACACAATGGAATTGGTTTCATCTAATTCTGAGCACTTTCATTTTTGAGCCTTTTTTAGCCTTGTCAGGCTCCTGGATCTGATTCCGGATCAATCATCATGACAATTAATTATTTATATCAATAGATCACTGAACAAAAGAAGGATTTGTTGGAGCATATCCCTAACTTACATTAGTTTATACCTAGCTTAGACTCCTAGATCTTGGTTAATACATTCATTTACACTTTATTTCACCTAATTTGGCCACATAGAGAAGAAGGGCACCTCATCCCTAGATTTTAGGGAAAACTGCTAATTTTAGATCAAGACTCAACTCCCGGTTCTTGATTTTCCTGATTTTTCTTGATTTATTCTTGATTTATTCCAACTCCCCCATGCAAAATTCATCCATTATTAGGGAATGTGCGCCTCCTCTTTGAGTGAGAGATTTATTCCTTAATTAATGATTTTTGCCTTTACTATTATTAGTAACTATTATTTTGGGTCAATTAACTGAGTTGGAACTACTTCTCTTGTCAGTTAAGTGAGCTTAAGTGAGCTAATGCACATCACTTAACTCTTTTTATTGTGTGACATGTATATTTAATGGTCTAGGTCGAACTATGTGGTCTCCCTTAGCTTATGACACCTATTTTAGCTATTTCTAGCTTTTTTTGACAAGAATTTCTATGTTGGAAATTCTATATATTCACCTCCTCTCTTATTTTTGAGTATGGTTGCTCATGTATATTCATTTCTGATTAATACAATTCTCTGATTTATGGAGCAAAAACTTTCTCTCATTTCTTGAATATCAACAAATTGTTTGTGTTCAATTTAACTAGAATTCTAGATCTATCGGAGTTTCTGCAGGAATTCTACATGGTATCAGAGCTAGATTGAATCTAGTGGATTGTACACGGTTTTATTTGCAGGTATAGATCATCAGGATGTGAAGCAAGAAGCAATGGATCATCTCTCTCATCCCACAAAACTCATTCTAAATCCTTTCAATTACTTCGAATGGAAGACAAAGATCTCTCTGCTCCTCCGAAGCAAAGGGCTTTACCAGGTAACAATGGGAACGGAGAATGAACCAGCTGCTGCAGCGGAGAAGATAAAGTATTTCAATAAATTATATGAAGCAATTGGGCTGATATTCCTATCAATTTACAGAGATCTCCTCTTTCATGTCAGTGGAGCCACTACTCCCAATGTGGTTTGGACCACATTGGAAGGACTATTTGGCAAGCAAGATGCAATGAGAGTGCATCAACTGGAGAATGAACTCATATACCTAAGTCCAATTCATTTCAGAAACCTGCAATAATTCTTCACCAAGTTCAAGTCCCTCCTCATTGAACTTAATGCATCTAGAGTCATGAAAAAGGAATAACAACTCATCCTTTCAATTCTTTCGAAATTAGGCCCTGAATATTCTGTATTTGTGTCGTCTTTTCATGCATCTAAATTGACTCAGGAAAAATGGAAAATGCCTCCATTGAATGATTTCATTGCAGCATTGATTCAAGAGAAATATAAGTTAGTGAAAATGGGTTCCATCAAGCGTTCCAATTAAGAACCAATCACTTGAGGCTACTGATGCTCCAAGGAGCAGTGGAAAAGGCAAGAAAAAAGGAACGGGTAAATTTCCTGAATCGAAGAAGGAAAGATTTGCACAATCTTCAGAGAACTCTTCTGAGCCTAAGGGTAAGAATAAGAAGAAGGAAATAACACTTTTCAGCTATTGTTCCAAAGGTTTTCATCCCAAAGAAAATTGCATGAGGAAGACTATCGATGAGATGGCTAAGCAATTGCAGCAGCACAATCTCACGGTGCCTGAAAATGCAAAGAAGAAAGATGATAACAGAACGGGAGGGAGAGCACAAGATGGTCATGATTTAATGGATGTCACATCCACTCCATCAGCTTGGATCCTTGATTCAGGTGCATCAAACCATATGGCTACATCAAAAGATGAATTTTCCTTCATCGAAGAAAGCACCAGATCCCCAATTTACTTGGGAGATGCCACACCCGCAAAGGTGTGCAGAGAAGGAATTGTTGATCTTGAAGGGGGAAGATTCAAAAATGTGCTTCATGTTCCCTCGCTGTTTGCAAATATTCTCTCGATATATCATATCACTCATTCTGGATCTGGAAGGAAGGTGTAGTTCACTCTGGACTCCGCAGTGATTATCGACATTTCCACATGCTCACAGCTTGCACATGGAATTGCAGATCACGGTTCTTGTTTGTATTTCTTCTCCCACTTTGTTCCTAATTCTATTATCACTGTATTTCTGTCACAATCTAATGATATCAGCAGTTTATGGCATGAAATATTTGTCCATCTAAACTATAAGTACTTGCATCAACTCAGCAAGGAAAACATGGTAGAAGGACTGCCAGCTATTAAATTCACAAGCGGTGTATGTCAAGGATGCATTCTTGGCAAGCATCTAGAGAAAAAGTTTGACAAAGGGAAGGCATAGAGAGCTTCTTCACCTCTTGTGCTGATTCACAGTGACATTACGGGCCCATTCCCACATCCTTCAATCAATAAGGTTCGATATGTACTCACCTTCATAGATGATTTCTCTCACTTTACTTGGGTATTTGTTTTTAAATTAAAATCGAAAGTGTTTGAATGCCTTATAGAATTTAAAGCACTTGCTAAGAATGAGTCTGGGTGTAAGATTAAGATGCTCCGTAATGATAATGGGGGGGAGTATGTCAACAAATATGTGCAACAACTTTGTATTGATATAGGTATACAACTACAATACACAGTGCCATATACACCACAACAGAATGGTGTTGTGGAGAGGAAAAACCCGTCCTTAAAAGAGATGGCAAATTGTATGCTACAGTCGAAATAATTAGCTCTCAAGCTATGGGATGAAGCTATTAATTGTTCAGCATACATTCAAAACCGATTTTCTCACAAATCACTCAAAGGCACCACTCCTTTTGAATGTTGGACCAGTAAGAAACCGAAAGTATCGCACTTTCGTATTTTTGGTTCACGAGCATGGGCTCACATTCTGACAGATAAGAGGAAGGATTTGGAGCCTCAAAGTGTTGAATGAATATTTTTTGG
>SNQJ01S0000908.1:228647-240469 GCA_010110895.2 Picea sitchensis | reverse complement strand
TTGGGTTTCCACGTAAAACACTGGTGTACTGTGCATGTGTGTGATTGTTTATTTATTACTGCTCATTATTGGATAATAATTCTACATTGATATAACATTTGAAGAAAAAAGATTATAATTACGTTATTACTGATTCACCCCCCTTCTCAGTAATCCAACAGTTTCAGGGTCAAATTTGGGAAGTAATTTTTCCGGATGTCGGGGTAGGTTATGTACCCATCTTGGGATTTCCAAAGCATCTCTGGCCAACCATGGTTGATTATTTTGAGGTTGATTTCCCCTTTCTTCATTGTTATCATTATTATCCTCCATGTCATTTGATTCAGAAGCTGAGCGATCCGAGTTAGATCCTTCCTCGTCAGATTCAAAATCGTTAGGCTCAAGGTAGTTTCCAGCTGGTGTTTCAGGGATCATCTTAAGGGGTTGTTCGATCTCAGTAAGGGAAAAATCTACCAGGTCTTCTATTGTGTGAACAAAAACCTAGTCAGGGGTGTCAAAAATTTCTCTTCTTACCTGTTTTCTACGAGGAAGTAACAGAGCTAAGGGTAACGATCCAATTTTTCGGGCGTAATCTCTTGGGATTCTTCTGAACTGGTTCAATTCCTCGTGGGGGAGAGCGTAAGGTATTTCAAGGAATAGGTGTTCTACTTCCTTGTGTTGAGGTGATTTAATCGTTTCGGGAGTACTCTTTATATGTTGGTTGTCTTGAGAATGACTAGCCATGCATGTAGGTTGTTTTGAATCTATAGGCTCTGTGAAATATGTAATCAGAAATGTCATTAGCCATTCATTCGTCAGGCCCTCTTTCTAATGACAATTCTGTTAAGGGGTCCAAGATCCTTTAACTCAAAATTAGGAACCAAACCCGCCTTAGAGGCCCAATTAGACTTCACAATGTTTTATGAGTGGAATGGTTCTCTAGATCTTTCTATCTAGCCAATTTACCGATGGGATTTACTAGTGATTGACAAGGTATCTTTCTGTGAAAGTTCCTCCTTGAGGTTAACTGATTCTCTTTTTTTATTTGTTTTTTTTTATTAGATTAGTCCGATAAAATAAGGGTGATGGTATAAACCAACTGATAGAAGAAAATATTAATTACTGAATAATGTTGAGCTTGGGATAACCCTCGTACTCTAGCATGCAGACAACGATATTCACACCTATTAAAATTCTAGTAGTAATATGTTAACTTGTTGGTGTTTCAACACTGCTGAGATAACAATTATGGAAAGAAAATACACATGCAATAAAGATAATTGAAAGAAAAATAGTTTCTTTAGCTCTACCATCAATCACATATTAGCACAACGATTTGATTTTCATCACTTAGAACAAAAGAACTGTTTAAAGTATTGAAAATATATATTATCAATAGATTCAGAAACTGTTACTTCTTACAACATCAACTATTGAATTCAAATATGGAATTAGTTCCTCCTCAAATCCAATTACATAATGCTTTTGATGAAAACAAATTTTTCTTTGGTTCTAAACAAAACTTCTTAATTAAATTTTCTCAGCAATAATTCTTTACAATTCTCCAAAAAAGAGGGTCTTTCCCCAAAACCATCGACCCTTCCCAAAAGTTCGATCCCTATATTTATAAAGAATCACTACTTAAAATAACTACTAAAATTTTGTGTTAAATAAAACAAAAGAATGACACATGGCGCTTTATCTCTTTGTTCTCTTGAGATCGTCTAGTGGTTCTACTAGAGTGGATGATTCTTCTCGTACTCTGACCACTTGACGAAGAGATCCTCGCATGTGTTAGCATACGAAAATTTTTGTTGGTCCATCAGGATTGAAAGGGTTTCCTTTATCTCTATTTATCGTTCTCTATATATGATCATCTTGGAAATTAAATGTTGTAGTACTGCACGAGCCTTGATCAAGTGTTCCATAAACTTCTTTACCTGACTTGGTGTCATGCTCGCCACCTGCACGATCTCCTCTTCCCATGCTGAGTCATGTTATGCATGTTGTTTGACTATGTCATGCAAATTGAAAAAGACTTTAGGTGGGTCGAACTTTGGAAGGACAATGTCTTTCATCTCCCGATTGATCTTCTCCCAAATTTTCTTTCACTCGGCCCACCTTTCCTGTATCTTTCATTGAGGTTCCTAGGTCATACTTACCCAGTATTCGGTCACCTTCCTAATTCGAGAGAGGTTGTTGTCCATCAACACTTGGATTCCATGCTCTTTCATGTCCCGACCCTTCTGTACTGCATTGATATAATCGATTTGCTCGACAGCCTGGTATGCCTTCTCATACCATCTCTCCATGTATTTACAAGTCACCAGTGCCATGAGAGTGTCTTCTTGAAAATCGGTTATGCATGCACTGAAGATATGTCTTTCGCTCATGAATTGTGCATATGCTTCTCGGAATTCACTCTTCATGAAAACTGTTGCTTGCGTTGAGTCCTGGTAATATTTCTCCAGATGGAGCAGATGATCCAACTCCTTATTTGTGGTGGCTAGTTCCTTTTCATCCCATTTTTCTCGATCCATCATGGCATCAGTTATAGCCATCCCCATTCCGATTAGCTCAGTGGTCTTCTCATTTTCTGTGTTGAGCAAATTTTCTTCTGTGGCGATAAGAAGTTTGTTTTCAAGAGTGAGCCTCCTTTTCTTTGTTGTTCTTCTCATTATATATTTCCTATTTCTATCATAAGTGATATCCTATATATTGATTGCCTCATCCACGGGCTCATGGATCTGTTGGTCTCCCCAGGTCAGAGTGTTTCCTAGGCTTTCGGTTGTATAAATTTGTTCTATGGTCGGCTCTTGTACTTCTTTAATAGGTGAAGATTTTGTATGTTCTAGTGACTTGTGCTCCTACTGGTGTCCTTCGGATCGTGGAGTGTCAGCCTCATATGGGGATATGGTCATAGGCTCAACACTAACTTGGTGATCAGTTGTTGAGGTGTCAATCTCTAGCTGCTACAACTCTTCTTCTTGTTCACCAAAGCCTAGCTCATCCTTGGAGCTGTATTTCAGAGTCTCTGATAGGTCGATAAATTCAGTGTCTAGGATACTCTTGGCCTCATGGTTTCCTTGCAGAGGGTTTATAATCGAAGCATCAGAAGTTGGATTATATGTTCCCCCCGTTTCTTTCTCCTCTGTGATTGGTACTGGAGTTTTAAGTGAGGCCTTCGAGCTCTCTTCATCATCATAGATGGTAATCAAATCAAAGAGAATGTTAGGCACACCTATTTCACCTGATGTTCTTGGAATCTCTTGATGGGATGGAATAATCACCAGTCATCTGGCTTGTGGTGACGAAACTCTGGGATTTTCTGTATCAACAGTTCCCTCAAGTAGAATTGTTTTTTAGTCGATTTTCTCTTCTTCGATATTTCTTGTGTCAACTGGGGTGACCCTTAAGGGTTCTATCAAAGGGTCAAGCATGGGGTCATATTGCATCCTTTCTATGACTCTTTGGGCTTCTTATAGTAAAAACATTCCTCTCTTATGTGCCTTGGTAGCTTCGATTTCTCTGCTTTCATCTCTTACTCTGAGGGATTCTTGAGATGACTGTTCTATAGTCTCGACCTTCTCTTCCATACTCATCATTTTAAATATAGTCATATTGGGGTTATCTTTTCCTTGTAGCACCTCCTCCCAGTCCTGAGCACATTCTATAAAGATTTTGTCTTCAAACTTATCATGTGTGTATGGCCAACATGAGGAGACTTGTGATGCATGCTGAAGTACTAGGCCTCTAGGGTCATGTTTGCGAAATCGGTCGGTGGGGAACATGTATTCCAGTTGCCTCAAACCCTCTTGTTTATCTTGTGCAATATCCTTCACCATGTAAAAACTCATATAGAAACCATAGGGTATGAACACTTTCTTCTTGTCTTTAACCAGAGTGGCATTATAGCCCTGTAGGATGGTTTGGTAATATATTTCTTCGACGATGAGCCGGTTTGGGATGTGAGCGGGGAGTAAATATGGTGTGTTGGTGGACCAAAAAACCTTGATATAAGTCGTGGTTTCCTCTAGGTACTAGTGGCCTACTTTTGAGATCATTTTCTTAGTCACTGCCAAAAGTGTTGGGCATTCATTCTTAAAAATAATAAAATAGACCCGAGCTATAAAGTCATCGCAGATGAGAGAATAGGATTTTTTGTACCTGTTTTCCCACAGAATGTTGAAGTAGATATGTACAGGTAACTTGGCGACATTCCAGCTTAGATTCATACCCACGAAGACGTTCCTTTCATAGATTACGTCTAGTAGGTACGATACCATGTGAAAAGCAGGTGTTTCTCCATCCTTTGGTGTCTAGGCCTGCAATATATTGGTGCTCAATTGTTTTGAAATGATTTCTCCCCAGTTGAAGCTACTCCCAAAGATGGCCATAGTGTATTCTAGGGGCATCTATGCCTCTTAAAAACTAGTGCAATCCTTCTCCCCGTAAAATTGACATATTAGAGCCAGTAAATAAATGTATGGCTCCCTTAGGTTTGTTGTTCCACACCAGTCGTTCCTCCAGTTTGTGATTTTTTTGTCTTCCTTCCACCAAGAGGCCATAAATATGCTGGTGTCATGGAACTCATAGAATTTCACTATGAAATCAATGTTTAATCACTCCTCTGAGTCCCTCATCTTGTAGTATTTTTGGATCTCCATCGGGAGAAAAACACCGATGCATATCCCATTCTCATCATTGACCAGGAACTTCATTGCATCTGTATGGTCGATTATCCACCACAGGGTCTCAATATAGGGAAAGACTGTGGTTCAACAGGCTACCATATGTAGGCATGACCGCCGAATCTTCAAAAAAACTTGGTTGTCGAGCATCCTTACATTCAGTTCATTGTGGGGGCTAAATTCCAGATAATCGTCCTGGTAAATCCTGTTGAAAAAATATCCCCACTGTGGGAGAATTATCTTTGACCCAGTGCTCGCCTCTGTGTCTCAAAATGCAGGGGGATGGAAAAATGCCTTCTTTGTAGATGTTCTAATGATCGACTCCACTTTAGTAGCAAACTCCAACTGCCTCGCAACACTAGGAGAAGATCCTTCACCAACCTTTGCTTCCTTCAATTTTGGTGACCTTGGAGAGCATCTAGTCATTGGATTCCTTGGAGGCATTCTCCTGCAGAAAGAGAAAAGTTAGAAACCATCTTGCAGAGATGATACTGATATATAAATAAAATTCAATTGTCGAAATGATAAAATCAATACATACCTTTTCTTTGCACTAGCTTAAATTGGTTTTGAAATTATGAGAATCGAGTGCAACTCTTGAGACGCTCTTTTCACTTCTTTGACTGCTCTGAGAATGAGAAACTTGTGTATAGAATGTTGGGGTTCGAAATTGTCTTAGTAATTTAAACACAAATAATACTTACCTTGTCACATCAGTTCTTCAATTCAGGTTGTAAATGTTGTTTTATACAACCCGTCTCCAAGATCTGCATTATACTCGAGATTAAATGCAGTCGTAGGTTGGCGGCGTAGGAGCGGGCTACATTTGTGGTTCATTGGAAATTTTGAATTCCCATTATTCAGTCGGCACATGGGGCAGTAATTATGCGAAGTGAAACATTAATTGGCCTATGAAATGACATAATCCGATCTTATTTTGTGCTGAAAAATGTCCCATCATTCTGCTAATTTAAATGAGTGGATTGGGGGTCAACGCTTTTCTTAGACAATGTTCATTGATATATTTTGGAAAAAGCTTCGATGTTGATCCATCTAGTCATAAAACGCTGATGTGGAAATGTTGAACTGGAAGTACAACTAGGACACGGGGAAATCTAAGGTGACTCGCAATGAAACTAGGTTGTACGAAATGCCTACGCGACAAAGACACGTGGCATTTGAATTTGTCTCCTTATACTAAGAGTTTATTTGAAATTAGGAAATTCGTTAGATATGCGCTTTGAAAAGCATGTGCTATCCCGTCGATGCCGAAGAATTATCAAGGATCGGTGATCGGTAAGATGTTTAAACAAGTGTTCCCGAAGAAGTATCGAGGATCAATGATCGACGACGTGTCAATGCGAGAATTTCCACAATTTAAATCTTTGGGATTTCACTGAATCCGAACAATGCATCAGTAACTGGTTATCGTAGATTCTTTATGGCCCATGTCATTTTTTTTCCCTTTCATATTTCACCAACACTGATGGGTTATCGACAATTTTCTGAAAACTTCTTCGCGAACATCGTTAGCAATAGCACACTCTTCCTTCATTTTTTCCCGATGTTGATGACACATCGGTGATTATCATTGCTACGTGGTCATTTTACTGCTTGGATTTCACTAATGCCGAAAATAGGTGTGTGGGTCACAATTTTAGCTATGAATTCTTAGTTAAAATGCCAAGTTCTTTTTAGAGAAAAAAGTTTCAATTCAACAGGTCCAAATAAATCTGAATGTGATTGATGATGAGATATGGAAACACAACTTAATTATCCCTACACAATGGACTCGATTCAGAAAGAAGAATAAAAAATAAAACAGGTGGTACCCAAAACAGAAAAATTTTCAAAAATCTTTTAGAGTGTGTTGAGTGCTCAACATGATCCTGACATAACCATCATGAAAGTGAGTGCCCTTCTTGTTTATTCTGTTTTTTTTTTGTGCAAGCTACGCTAGTTTTCACGCCTTTTTTTTTAAATGAAATAAAAACTATCCAGTAGGAATTCGTTCTTCCTAAATGAGTTCCAGATCATTGTCCGACCATCCATTTGTAATTTTCCCTAAAAAGGCTTCTTTCGATAAGGGTCGTTGGTATAAGCAGAGTCTATATCCATTAGCCATTAGATGAATCTTGTTTTCATATATTGTACGTATTTTAATGGCCCCACTGTCATACATTGTATCGATATCATATGGACCGATCCATCTGGTGCAAAATTTCCCTTTGAAATCCTTGAACCTAGAATCAAATAATAGTACCCAATATCCAACCTTGAACTTATTTTTCTTGATAAACGTATTGTGCCATCAAGCTCTTTGATGTTGTATTATTGTGTCTCGGTGTAAGGAATCATGTGGTAGATTTTCCAACTTGTTAATTTGAAGAAGTCCTTGGTTATGATCCTCTGATAGTTCCAACCCAAGTTTTATTGTTGAACTAAGTGTCTGGATTTATGCCTCAATGGGAAGTAGCACTCTTTTCCCATATACTAACTCATAGGGTTTTCATCTTGTAGTAGTCCCCCGTGTGGTTTTTTAGGCCCATAAATATTTGGTGATTCTATCGGCCCATTCCTTGAAATGTGATTCGACATATTTAGTGATGATGGCCTCAAGGATCTTATTAGTCACCTCTACTTGTCCATTTTCCTGTGGGTGATATGGTGTTGTTACTTTATGATTGAGATTTTAGTTTTCCATCGGGCCTTTGAAAAGTCGTGATGTGAACTGAGTTCCTTCGCCATTCACTATCTCTCGTGGTATTCTAAACCTTACAAGTATCTCTTCACGAAGAAACTCCACTACTGCATGTTCGGTTTCCACCGAAAGTGATTTTTCATCCAACCATTTTGTAACATAGTATGTACAGATGAGGATGTAGGAGTGTTCAAGAGAAGGGGGATTTATTGGTCCCACAAAATTAATGTCCCATTTGTCAAAAGTTTCTAACACAATTTGTGATTGTAGTGGCATTTCATCTGCTTATATGGGTCTACCCATGTGTTGACAACTATCAAACGTCTTCAAATTCTCATTGGAATATCTAAAAAGTGTGGGACGATAATACCCATGGTGGAGTGCCTTGTACCCAGTGATTTTATCTGCAAAGTGGCCCCCACATGGGCCATCATGGTAGGATTTTAATATCTCATGGAATTTGTCTTCTCGTACACATCTTCTAATAATCAAATCAGGCCCAATGTAGAAGAGGAAACCATCAATCCATGGAAATATTTCTCTTGTCCTTACTATACTTTGTCATTCTTTGGGGGTCAGATAATGTAGAAATTTTCCTGTAGAAAAAAGTTAGCAATGTCTAAAAACCAAGGTTAGTTAGTAGACACTGCAAACAGGTGTTCATCTAGATATTCCAGAATATCCCACAGAGATCACTACATATTCTAGAATTCCCTTTGGTTTAATGGTTGATCTATCAATGAGTTGAAGTATAGTGGGGGTTCCCCTAAGACCTTTAATACATAAGGTTTGCATGGTATCAGTGTCATAACATTGATGGAGGCCCTAAGGTCAATTAATGTGTTACTGATAAGTGCATTTTTTATTTGCACATTAATGTCTGGACTGCCAAGGTCAGAGTATTTAGTTGTGAGAACTCCCCCCATCATTAGGTATGATAGTTTTCCCATAACATGAAGAGTTTGGGGATCCTTTCGTTTCCTACAGTGTTTCCTAAAACAAAGTTCTCATACCACTTTTGAATAAATAGTTACATCCTTAATTGCTTGAAATAACAATAATTTGACACACTTTTTTGAGTTCTCCTAATAAATCAAAATCAGGTTGTGTAAAAGGTTTTTCTCGATTTATCCTTTCAGGATAGGGTGGGTCTTGAAGTTTAGGGTGGCAATTCTTAAATTTTGAAGGTTCTTGAGATTTTTATTATTATTATTATTATTCATTTCAGATCTCCTCATTCAAATCTCCGATGTTAATGCGAGGTTGGTCCTTGGCTAGATTCTTCTCGAATTGAAGGTGAATATCATTACAGTCTAAGGAAGATATGGAGTAAGTAGGGTAGGTTGCAAGTATATCATCTTGTGCTAGTTGACTTGGCCTTCCATTATTTAGGTTAGGTATGGGTTGTGTGGGAAGTTGTGGTTGAGGAGGGGTGGGTGTGGATGCCTTCATTTTGGGATGAGGAAGGAGTTTCATTTGTGGCTATGTCATAGGTTTTTGAGGTCCTCCCATAGCGGTATTTCTCCATCATTTTTTACATAACTAGTTAGGAGGAGGAGCTACCCATTTTTTTGTTGGCATAACCCATGGTTGAGAAACATATTGCATTGAAGGATTAGTCCAATATGAATTAAAATATTGATATTGATCTTGGATCATACCTTGAGGTATAGGCTGCCAGGGTCGTTTTTCAGATACGTAGCACAATTGTTCAACTCCTTAACCTTTTGATATATGTCCTTTAGTTCGGGAAATTATGGATATTTATGAGTAGCATGGTATTTGATGCATATTCTACAAACCTTTATCTAATTCAATGTACACTCTCTCTTTGGATGCTTTATTCTATATTTTAGGAATAAGATAGCCAATGCTCATTCTATTTCTTCATTCTTCTTCTTTGTCTGCAGTGTATCTGGTTGGGAGCTTAGGGAACTAAGTATATTGGTCTTAAAGTCTTCTAACATGTTCCCAATTTATTCCCTCGTTACTCCACCTCCAACATATTTTCTATTTATTTCCAATATATCCCTTGGTCCTTTGCTTGTCTTTGATCACTACTACATATGGGCGGATTATTCCACGAAAATTTTCCACGCTTCCACTAGTTTCATCATTTTTTTTAAACAGGGTGGGATTTTCGTGGATATTGCCACGAACGTTCATCGCAATATCGACAAAAATCTTAATTTAACCTAGTCGGGGTTTTCGTCGCTATAGCGATGAACTTTCGTGGAAATAGCGACGCAAATTTTGCCTATCTCATTGGTCGGTGTTAATGACTAGTTGACTATTTTATCTATATATACATGACTTTAAGAGACTTTGCGACACAATTGCTATAGTTGTGACATTGTTCTTGGCTTTTGTTTGAGCTGTTTATTTTTTCCGTCACCCATTGGTTGAACAAATCCAATTCTCAATCTACATAGCTTGGATTTTGAACTTGCAAGGTTAGTATTTTATTTTTTTATTGATGTACTCATTTAACTTGTAATTTTTTTTTCAAATGTCCAAATTGCATTTAGCTTGTTTTTTCCTTGATAATATATTATAATATGTGTAGTACCATATTTCATGTCTTTGGTTTTTGGATCTAGTTAGTATTTTCTATGGAAAAGGGTATGTGGATTCCATAATATTCTAGGTTTATGAAATCCACATAGCCTTTTCCCTTCAATTGCAGCTATAATCTCTCTCTCTCTTTTCATTGATAAAGATATGGAATTTCTCTTGAAACTCAAACCTGATTAGTGAAATGATAGTAATTGATTGCTATATTCCCTGCTTTAGCAGGGACTAATAAGATACATAAACACTAACCCTAAACTTATTTTAGGTATATATGTCGTTATTATATAAAGAAAACATTTGTACACATATGACCTTATTATAAAGATGTTATCTATGTCGTCATGTTGTTGATCCTCTACACATATGATCACCTTATTATAAATATGTTGACCTTATTATAAATATGTAGGTCACTATAAATAAACATATCATAATCGAAAGAAGTAGCCAAAATATAAAAAATTGACAACTTAATGTTTGATATGGTGCAGGTAAGACAATTACTTGTCAAGACAAGGATTTGTCACAATGAACGAAAATGACAGGAAGCTTGCTCGGTTAAGAGTGGCATTAGAGGCGAGGGTCGATGGAAAATGTTATTGCCCTTGCTATGATTGCAGAGGCTTGCAAAATAGAAGACTTTTAATAACAACAACCCAAAAACATTGTAGGGAGAAGGGGCATGTCAAAGGGGGTTATGAATATCGTCCCTTGGTAAGAGGATTCAATATTTAATGTATTCTCTGTAATAATCAATATGCCATGAATTTTAGTAATATTTATTATCGAGATTTTTATATTTTCTATACACACTAACTTTTTTATGTTGTTTTTAAATATATAGATGATGCCCCCAAAGTGTCGACCTCCAGAGAGTTATTTGCCAAGTACTAGAAGAAATACTACTTTACATGGAGATGAACTTTGAGATCAGAATATTGAAGATGTTGATCAAGTTATTAATGATGATATGGATGGAGATAACGTTAGTGATTCAAATCAGGAAGATGAGATACATAGATTGATCCAAGACACATTTTTCTCCAATGGATGATGACAACTAGGATGATAGTCATGATGTTGATCCTCTACTCGAGAAGTCACGTCAACCTCTTTATGAAGGCTCAACAACAAATATTTTATCTGCTATATTGTTGTTGGTGAACCTGAAGGTTTTGAATGGTTTATCAAACACATGTCTCACACAGATACTAAGGTATTTAATTTGTTAATTATTTATGCCTGCATGTTCACTAATACTTAAAAGGTTCAATTTTTTCCTATATTGCTATTGTTTTCTAATTTGTAAATTAGTATATTGGATGATATATTGATGATGAATATTGTTTTCATTGACTTATTGTTTAGAATTTTGTATATTGTTAGGTGACGTTCTATTACCGACGTCAAATATTTTCCCATGCACATATCGAGAAATATTCATGATTATGAAAGAAATTGGAATGGACTATCAGGCTATTGATGTATGTCCTAATGATCATATCATATATTATGGACAATATGCATTAGAAAATGAATTCCCACAATGTCAAATAAGTAGATATCGAACCGATAAAGCGTCAAAGAAGGTGTCTCACGAAGTTCTTCGTTATATTCCGATAATTCCATGTTTCCAGTGGTTGTTCAGGTGCCAAAGTATAGCATAGTTTATGGATTTCCATGCAAAGAACAAAAGTCGAGATGATGTTCTTCAAATGCCTGCAAATGGTTCTACATTGAACTACATCAAAGAAAAGTGGCCAATTTTTAAAGAAGAACCTCGTAATGTTAGACTTTCGTTGGTAGTTGATGGTGTCAATCCATTTGGAGAGCTTCGTTCTACGTACTCAGTGTGGCATGTTTTTGTTATAAACAAT
>SNQJ01S0000908.1:198455-228637 GCA_010110895.2 Picea sitchensis | reverse complement strand
TGTGCCATAATTCGCCTTCATCCCGGTTCACCACTTTTTATGCCTTGCCTATCATGGCACCGCAGCCATCTACCTCCAGCATGTAGATATTCTTAACTCAAATCCCTATCTTCTTGACTTGACCCATTGATTTATGTCACAGGTAGGCTCTACCACTACTAAAAACAACATCATAGCCTCTATCCTCCAACATTGCGACTAAGACCAGTTTTTTCTTCAGACCTGGAACATGCATAACATTTTTCAATTGAAATGGTTTACCTGACTCCTTCTTAAAGGTAATGGTACAAATACTAGTTGCACTGTATCATCCATCGTCACCCATATCTATATGCATTCTAAGATCTTTCTCCTCCAAGACAATGAAAGAATATTTATCTCCCGTCATGTGGAAGGAAGCGCCACTATCCAAATGCCACATCGATCCTAATGCACTTGAAGCCATGCATGCGATCAAAGCGAAGTCAAGTTCAAATTGTGAGACCAGGGCCTCACCAGTTGCAGCTCCAGCAACCGTCTTGTTCTTCCTCTTTTGTGGACAGTTAGTAGCGAGATGCCCATGTTCGTGATAGTGAAAACACTTCACTTTGGAAAAATCCAGCTTCTTGACTTTAGACTCGAATTTTGGATGGAATTTCTTCCCTTTCCCTTTCCTTTCTTTGGTAGTCAAAGAAAAATCCTCTTCATCATCATGCTTTGATGAAGATCCATCTCTGGTGTTCGGCCTGAACTCCTCTTGCACTAGATCCGACCACAGTCGTTCCCAATCTGGAAATTTTTACCTTCCATTGACATAGTCTTGATAACTGTCCCAACTCTTAGGAACCCCTAGGAGCACCAAGCTCACCAAATCATCAGCAGCGACTGTTATTCCCACACTTCCAAGCTCATCCCGACATTGGACAAAATTCGTGACATATTTTGGAATGGTGTCGCCCTTCTCCATCTTGATCTTCCTTAGTTTATCTTTGAGCGCCAATTTCCTATGGTCGCTATTGTTTTGGACAAATCCGTCAAAACCTTCCACATTGCATGTGGTGTGGTTTTCCCATGGAGACTTGAGACAATGTGTTCTCGTACTCCCTCCAACAGAATCCTCCTCTCCTTCGCCACTTTCATTTTCCATGCATCAAGATTTGCAGTGTATGTCACATCCAACTTAGGTACATCTTTGTCAATGTAATCCTTCAAGCTTTGTCAATGTAATCCTTCAAGCCATTGTCTTCAAGCACTGCCTCCATCTTGTCCTTCCAATCAATGTAGTTAGATCTGCCCTCGAGTGCATACTCCAACCTCAAGCCATTGAAATACATTTTGATCTTGAATCAACTGTCGCACCAAGAAAATCTTGCAAATTTGAATGTTATCCAACCACCAAAACTCAACTACTGCGATCTCGCTTTCCCTGGGAGGTTCGCTCCCCACTTGAGAGCAACCTGAGGGAAGCTCGCACCCTGCCTGTGTATAGCCTGCGAACTTTCCTGAGAAGTTTGCACCCTACTTGTTTCTAGCCTATGAACTTGCCTTGGAAGTTCGCATTGTACTTCACTGTAGGGTGAGGGGAGTTCACACTTCTCCCTTAAGCAGCCTGCGAGAATCACCTTGAAGTTTGCACCTCTCCTTTGTCTAGGGTGAGAGAATTTCTTCTTTGAAAACTAAGTGTAGTCTATAGTACTAAAGTTCGCACCCTGCTAGAGATGGGAACTGCGAGAATGAAATAATGTTCGTACCTCACTCCATAGCTCCGTGGCCTCCGTGGCTCTGATACCATGTAGAAATTTCAATAAAAATTAAGTATTTCCTGCCATTCTCCTGATCTAACAATTATACGCCACTGTTAAATACATAATCACTTCTACTATTATTCTTGCGGAAAATTAAACCACGATCACAACCACAATCACAAAGTGAAATATCAAGAACACATAACACAGAAGTTTTACCGAGAAAGCGTAAAGCTAAAAACCCCTCTATCATATATTATGTATATCATGAATCATAAAACAATCTCATACAAAACTCTAATCCAAGATCTCTTAGTACAGTACAATCATCTCACACTGTCATACACAAATCAACAAATACATGTGCCAATTCATGTGTCTAGACAGCTTGCCTCCTCTGCACAATCTCTGTAATTCGAATTCTCCCAATCTGAATTCAATTTCCTAGTTTGCACATGCTCATAAGCATATCCACTACATGTGTGATAAAATCACAACTGATAGCCAAACTGTCCCTTTCACCTATTATCTCAACTGGGTCTCCACTAGATCTGACATGCATGTAGTTAACTGTGGTGAATCTTCAGTTGCATGTGAGTTCACTGATTAACTGAACTCTCACTAGTGCATGTTTAGTTACAGCTAGTACAACTGATCTTAACTCACTTAACTACACTTATAATTCTGTTACAAATCCAACTCACTCAGTTATGAATGAAATAATAGATTAATATTTATTGTCCAATTTATCTAATGGAAAAGTAAATTAGACACATCTTTCTTGTTGACTTTTCAACAGAATTTACGTTGGTGCAAATCACATTGCTGCAACTCACATTGTTGCAACTCGCGTCACTACGATTTAATTTGTTTTCAAGCTTCGTTTCTGCAACGCATGTTTCTTCAACTCTTCTTGCAATTTCACTTTATTCTATTTTCTTTATGATTCATGATAGCTTTAGCAGTTTGGGATTAATATTACATTGGATTGTTATCAACTATGTGAACGCTTAATTGTTACAATAGAACAAGAAATTCATTCTACTTGAGAAACTCACCAATAGAACATAGTGTAGATTTAATTTCCACAAGTGTGATTTCAATTTCTTCAAGTGTGATTTCAATTTCCACAAAGTGTGATTTCAATTTCCACAAGTGTGATTTCAATTTCTGCAACTATGATTTCAATTTTTGCAAGTGTGATTTCAATTTCCAAAAGTTTGATTTCAATATCCACAAGTGTGATTTCAATTTTCGCAAGTGTGATTTCAATTTCTCCAAGTGTGATTTCAATTTCCTCAAGTGTGATACTTTCTTCCCTGTACTAGTATAATTCGATGACTTTATTAAGTAGCTTGAAGCCTTGATTTGTGACATCAAAAGTACCACAACTCTTTAGATGAAACAACACTAATATTTGCATATATGGTGCACGAAAATTCATAAGTAAGATACAACCTCAGATTGATAATTAAATGCACAAATCTTCAATTTCTCACTAAGTTAATTAGGAAGTAATTGAAAAGTGTGTCAAAATACACAATCTTATTCTGTGTTATCCCCCTCTCACTTAGGGGTAACTAGAGGAGATCATGTCTCACGGACTGCAATGAAGATAGTGATCCCAATGACGATGATGATCAATATTCCCCATAGACAACAACCCCTCATATTCCTCCCCCCTCATCTAACTCAACTCATTTCACTTGATCAACATGGCTCGTCTGATAATGGTGGTCCAATCACACATGAGGTACACTAGTCATTGTTTCATATAAAGTGTCACATTTAATGCATTAGGAATTTAGGTGATGATGCAGGAGCGTCGCCTTCAAAGTCAAAGACGCAAGCGTGGAGGCAAAGAAATGACATCTCATCATGACAGAGTTTCAAATCAAAAATTAACTTAGGAGTAAATCGAGTTGTTGAGATATTTTGGAAACAACATTTTTAAATATCTCATGTTAGTAAAGTCGTATAGGACTATAAAGGATTGCAGATATAGGGTGTTGACTCTTATCTGGAAATAAATGGCAGTTATTGTAATAGGAAAAAGTAGGTAACCGCTAAGATTTTGATAGGATAGGTTACAAACAGGACAACGAGAGCTTGTGGAGACGGTCCTTAGATAGTTTGTTGTTGTATTGTAAAATTATCATGAGATAGAGATAGAGATCAATAGAGTAGAGAAAGACATAGTGAAGAACTGCAATATTATGTAATTTGTTTCATGGATGAATAAAAGAGACAAAATTGTACCAAATCTTGGATTGTGTTCATTTTAATGTGTAATTTAATGAATGTTACATTCTGTGTATGTGATTTATTTCATTCCGTTCATGTATGATTTTTTGAGAAGTTGATCGTATGAGTTTGTGACGAAACTGGATAAGTTTCAATTGTTTCTCTTCTGAAACTCATATGCAAGGTGTGCATCGCGAATGCAAGGAGTGCGTCGATTGAGTCTCATATTGAATCAGAGGAGTTTAGAGAGAACAAAGGAAAATTAGACCAGGTGCAAGGAGTGCACAACGTCAAGAAGCGACCAAGCGTCGAAAAACCAGAACAGAGGAACACTAGGTGGGCGAGAAGAATTTATTTTCAAGAAATCCTTCGATCTGAGTTATCAAAATCTTAAGAAACAAAGGAGTGTGTGGGAAGTAGGAATAATTTAAGGATCAAGATCAGAAGGGATATCACTTTTCATAAGTGTTGACAAGATCCAAGAGTCAAACTCGTAGGATTAGCAAAGATTCGAAACCTTTCAAGACTGAGAAATCTTCTGAGTCGGAAGAAATCAGAAGCTCGGGAGGAGGAGCGACAGTGGTCGTTGGATCATAGTTCAAAGGATCAACAACCGTCTGATCAGATAAATGTGCACGAGCCTTAGCACTTCGCACACGCAGGAGGGATAACTTACCAAAGTTCTGAAGTCCCGAAGTAGTTTGGGACCATCCATCATTGAGGAAGACACGTGTCAACAGATCAACAACTTTGGGAAATCTATTTGAGATTTGTTCAGTTGAGATTTGAGACTCCCAAAGCACAAAGATCCAAAGTGCCGAAGTGAATCTGGATAGTTAGATCCATATGGATATGTGTCGGTGGCTCATGAGATCCATAGGAAGGCAAAGGTGAAATGTTGAAACACCCGAAGCCCGAATAGCCGAGAGTCATCGATCTGCAAGAGGACACTTGTCAATAGGTCACGAGCTCTGGGTAAATTGTAGTGGGGTTTTGGCTGTGAAATGAGACTATCAAATCCTGAAGAGCTAAAGTAAATATAGACCGCCAGATCTAGAGGGGACGTGGCGTAAATTTGTGAACTCTGGGTAAAGTACCGAAGTAATTCATAGCCTTCAGATCTAGGAGAGACGTGGCACAAATATGTGGACTCTGGGTAAAGATACAAAGTAATCCTCAATCGTTAGATCAAGAGGAAAAACGTCAGTGGATTATAGTCTTTGGATAAAATCCATTGGGAAAAAGGATGAGGTTTGAGATTTGAAATCTCAGAAGTCTGAAACCCGAAGGATATCTCGACCGTTGATCTAGAAGAGGGTCACAAGACCGTTGATATGAGTTGAAAGGTCAAACACCTAAAGTAGAATTAGGACCATTGATTGAGTAGGACAGGTGTCTGCAAATCGTCAGCTCTAGAAGATTGGAGTATGGAAGAAAGCAGGTTTTGAGATTTCAAAAGTCTGAAGTCCGAAAACCCAAAGGAGATCACATCTGTAGATTTGGAAAGGGAAAATCTGAACCGTTAAAATAGATAGTACCATCAAGATCGGGATATCGACGGTCTCGTAGAATTGCAGGGATAGAAGTTGCAAGGACTTTAAAATGTTGAGGGTGGGCTGCAGTCCAGACCATGGCCTTCCCAAGAGGACACGTGGAGGCTCAAAGATAATTGCGGGCTGAAAATTAGTTTTAGCCAAACCATTTTTTTCTATGCCCGTAATCGTGTGGTCACAAGAGTTCATTTCCCAAGGTCACATCAAGAGGGGGCTTACCAGAAAAATGAGCTAACGTCCAATACTCTAATATTTCGCAGGAGAGAGAAAGGGAAGGTTGTGGGTACCATTAGACCTACACCAAGAAGCCAAAAGGGCCTATGTTTAGATACAGAAGGATACCATTAAGGTTGCAAAGGGTCATTTGACTCAAGAATCGAATATCCTTGACCAGGAGGTCGTGTAGCCCTACGAGGGAGTAGGGGGGATGCATCAGGTGGTAACATAACTGATATTGAATTTGTTTACAGATAGGAGACAAAGGAGAAAGGATAAAGGAGGTAAGTTGGTATCAATTGTGGTATCAAGAAAATTTGATTTATGTTCGTAGGCACCAAAAGGTGACGTAGTGGAATCATGTCACCCAGAAGGTGTAGAGAGAATGCAGAGATGGAAGAAGAAATGAGGCGACTCTGAATGAGACTGGACGTCGTGGAAACAATGCAGAGAAGAGCACCAGATGTTGGAGATATCAGTGAAGATGAGAGAGAAGAAATAGAGGTCGAAGAAAATGTAGCAGAGGATGTTTCACACGATCGCTTATTGAAAGTTATTTCAAGAATAGGAGCCAGAGCAAGAATAGAGGTACTAATGTACGAAGGCAATTTGGAAGTTGAAGAATTGTTGGATTGGGTACGTGCTATGGACAAGTACTTTGATTACAAATATGTCGAAGAAGACAATATGGTGAAGCATGCAGTGATGAGATTGAAAGGTCATACAACACTATGGTGGGATGAATTGCAAGCCGAATGCAGGAGAAAGGGTAAGCAAAAAATTAAGAACTGGGATAGGATGGTAGCCAAGTTGAAGGCCAAATTTATCCCAAAGGACTATCAAATCAATATGTTCAGAAGATTTCAAAACCTAAGACAGAAAATCTTATCAGTGAAGGAGTACACTGAGGAATTTTACAAACTGAACATCACGGCTAGACATAAAGAGAATGAAGATGAAAAAATAGCCAGGTATATCAATGGGCTGAGATATGAAATACAAGAGGATATCAGCATGATGTTTTTTTATTAAAGTCAAGGATTCTTATCAAACATCCTTGAAAGCTGAAGAAAAATTGGCCAAGAAATAAATCCAATGAAGCAGAGGAGGAAATTCAAGCAAAGGTAAAGGAGCCAGAAAAGAGAAGTTCCAGAAGCTGAAGCATGAAGCTGGTAAACAACATAGACACCCAGAGAAAGGTGGAATTTCTAAGGAAGGACAATATGGAGGAAGAATTTATTTTTTCCAGAGGACGAGGAAGAGCCAGAAGAGGTGAAGTTAGATGTTATACTTGTGGAAAATCAGGGCACAAGTCTTGGGAATGTCCCGAGAGAAATAAATAAGGAGGAGGTGAAGCACATGTTGTTGAAGCACAAAAACATGTGGAAGTAGAAGCAATAGAAGGAGGAAAGAACCTCATGATGAGGAAGATTCTTATTAAACCATAGAAGGAGGTAGAGGAACTAGTTCAACGAACAAGTCTGTTCAAAACTGCTTGCAAGACGAAAGACAGAGTTTGCAAGGTGATCATAGACAATGGGAGCACTAACAATCTAGTATCCACAGATATGGTGGAGAAATTGGAGTTGATGACAACTGCACATCCAAACCCATACAAGGTATCATGGTTGCATAAATGACATCAAGTAATGTTAATTAAACAATGCCAAGTTGAATTTAAAATAGGAGGTTATAGGAATGAAATATTATGTGATGTAAATCCTATGGATGTCTGACATATTTTATTGGGGAGACCATGGCGGTTTGATAGAAAAGTTAATCATGATGGAAGAAAGAATACTTATACCCTAAAAAAGAATGGTAGGACATATATGTTGTTACTAATAGAAGACAAAGAGCAAATAAGGGAGGCTAGTTCAAGTATACTTCTCATGAGTGGGAAGGAACTCTTGAATGAAGTCAAGAAAGAGGAAGAAATGCAATTTGATGTAGTGAGGAAGCCTATAATTATCCTTACAAATACTTTTGTGGAAGATTTACCTGAAAAAATCCAGGAACTGTTAGAAAACTTTGTTGACATAGTAGTGGATGAGTTACCTCACTCATTTCCACCCATTAGGAGTATAAGCCATCATATTAACCTTATTCCAGGAGCTAGTTTACCAAACAAAGCAGCTTATAGGTTGACACCTAGACAGAATGAGGAAGTCAAAAATCAAGTCCAGGAGTTGTTAGATAAAGGTTTAGTTAGGGAAATCCTAAGCCCATTCACAGTACCAACTGTGTTAAGTCCAAAGAAGGATGGAGGATGGAGAATGTGTACAGATTCCAGAGCCATCAACAAGATAACCATTAGGTATAGATTCCCTTTACCAAGGATGGATGATTTGATGGATTGTTTGAGTGGAGCAATCTATTTTTCCAAGATAGACTTGAAGAGTGTATATCATCAAATAAGAATGAGAGAGGGAGATGAATGGAAAACAACATTCAAGACAAATGAAGGATTGTTTGAATGATTGGTCATGCCATTTGGGTTGACAAATGCACCAATCACATTTATAAGATTGATGAATGAAGTATTGAAAGACTTAATAGGAAAAATTTTCATAGTATATCTGGATGACATATTAATCTTCAATAAGACAGAGAAAGAACACTTAAAACATTTGACATCAGTGATGGAAAAGTTGCAGCAAAAAAAATTGCTGATAAATCTGAAGAAAAGTTATTTTATGAGGACATAACTCATATACTTGGGTTTTTTGATCTCTTCAAATGGATTGAATATGTATCTAGAAAAAGTGAGAGCAATCAGAGAATGGCCATCGCCAAGCAACATATTTGCGGTAAGAATTTTTCATGGGTTAGCAAGTTTTTATAGAAATTTTATCATAAACTTCAATGGTATATGTGCACCCATGTTGGACACTGTGAAAAAAAAACACAAGTCTTTTAGTTGGACAGAGGAAGATGAAAAAAGTTTCAAAGTGTTGAAGGAGAAGATCACAGAACAACCAATTCTGGTCTTACCAGATTTTGGAAAAACATTTCAAGTGAGATGTGATGAAAGTGGATTATCTATTGGAGCAGTATTGAGTTAGGATAATAGGTCAGTTTCTTATTTCAGTGAGAAGTTGAATGACACCAAGAAGAAGTATTCCACATATGAAAAATAATTTTATGCAGTGATTCAAGCTTTGAAGAAGTGAAGACACTATCTAATTCCTAAAGATTTTTTCTTGTACAGTGATAACCAATCTTTGCAGTTTATTACTAGGCAAGAAAAGTTGAATCAAAGACATGCTAAATGGGTAGAATTTATGCAGAATTTTACTTTTGTTATTAAACATATTGTTGGAACTCCTAACAAATTTGCAGATGCTTTGAGCAGGAGGAGTTTGATTATACAGGAATTCCAAGTGGAGACCTTAGGGTTTGAACACCTCAAGGATATGTATAAAGAAGATGAAGATTTTAAGGAAGATTATATGGCATGTAAGAATCCTTTGCTGGGAGACAGAAGCCCATAGACAAAATATTTGATCCAAGATGGATTATTATTCAAGGGAAGCCAATTATGCATACAGACATGCTCAATGAGAGATAACCTACTGAAAGAGAAACGCAATGGAGATTTAGCTGGACATTTTGATCATGATAAGACATTTTCACAACTGATTAATTCATATTATTGGTCGAGCATGAGGGAAGAAGTGAAAAAGTTTGTGAACAAATGCAGAATTTGTCAGTATGCAAAAGGAAGACAATAGAACACCGGTTTTTATTATCCATTACCAATTCCATAGAGGTCATGGGATGCAATCATTATGGATTTTGTATTGTGATTGCCTAGAAATAAAAAAGGGAGCGATTCCATATTTTTTGTGGTGGACCAATTTTCAAAAATGGCACATTTCATACCATGCTAGAAGACAAACGATGCTACACACATAGCCAATTTTTTTTTCAGAGAAGTAGTGAGACTACATGGATTGCCTAGGAGCATAGTCTCAAACATGGATACCAAATTTGTAGGACACTTTTAGAGGACTCTATGGAAGAGGCTGGGGACAAACTTGTGTTGTATTTCAACATATCGCCCTCAAACATATGGACAAATTGAAGTAGTAAATAGGAGTCTGAGAAACTTGTTGAGAATTTTAGTCACTGAGAAAGGTCATCAATGGGATCAGATTCTGGCACAAGAAAAATTTGCATTCAACAATTCAGTGAACAGGAGCACAGGGAAAAGTCCATTTGAAATAGTGTATGGTATACAACTAAGAGGGATTATAGAATTGAGAGATCTGAATCAAGATGAGTTCAGAAGTGCTAGAGAAGAGGATTTTGCAATAGAAATGCAGAAAATCCATGACAGATTAAGAGAACAGCTGCAGAACAACAGCCTGAAATATAAGAGCAGAGTTGATCAAAAGAGGAGAGAAGTTCAATTCAAAGTTGTAAATGAAGTTTTAGCTCATTTGATAAAAGAGATGTTTCCAAGGGGAAACTATAACAAGTTAAAGATGAAGAAGATAGGACCATGCAGTATTCTCAGAAAATTCGCAGCCAATGCTTATGAAATTGAGTTTCCAGACAATATTGGGATATCATTGATATTCAATGTTGCGGACCTGTATCCTTACAGGAGAGATGAGGAAAGAGAATTAGAAGATCAGAAAGAAGTTCAGTGGGAAGAACAATTGCCCACAATAGAAAAACCTTAGATGGAGAAAATTATTGAACAAAGAGATGGAAATAAGACCAGGAGGAAGACATATCCTGAATATTTAGTGAAGTGGAAAGATCATCCAATGGAAGATGCAAGTTGGGTCACAGAACCTGATATTTTGAAGCATGGAAAAATAGTGCAGGAGCTCATGGATAGGAGTCCATGAAAATTTTAACCAGAGGAGTATGATGCAGGAGCATCACCTTCAAATTCAAAGACACGAGCGTGGAGGCAAAGAAATGACATCTCAACATGACAGAGTTTCAAGTCAAAAATTAACTCAGGAGTAAATCGAGTTGTTGAGATATTTTGGAAACAACATTTTTAAATATTTCATGTTAGTAAAGTCGTATAGGACTGTAAGGGATTACGGATATAGGGTGTTGACTCTTATCTGGAAATAACTGGTAGTTATTCTAATAGGACAAAGTAGGTAACCGCTAAGATTTTGATAGGATAGGTTACAAGCAAGATGACAAGAGCTCGTGGAGCCGTTCCTTAGATAGTTTGTTTTTGTATTGTAAAATTATCATGAGATAGAGATAGAGATCAGTAGAGCAGAATAGAGTAGAGAAACATGCAGTGAAGAACTGCAATATTATGTAATTTGTTTCATGGATGAATAGAAGAGACATAATTGTCCTGAATCTTGGATTATGTTCATTTTAATGTGTGATTGAATGAATGTTACATTCTGTGTATGTGATTTATTTCATTTCGTTCATGTATTATTGTTCAAGAAGTTGATCATATGAGTTTGTGATGAAACTGGATAAGTTTCAATTGTTTCTCTTCTTAAACTCGTTTGCAAGGTGTGCATATCGAACGCAAGGAGTGCGTTGATTGAGTCTCGGATTGAATTAGAGGATTTCAAAGAGAAAAAAGGAAACTTGGACCAGGTGCAAGGACTGAACAGCATCAAGAAGCGACCAAGTGTCGAAGAACCAAAACAGAGGAATGCCAGTTGGGCGAGAAGAATTTATTTTCAAGAAATCCTTCGATCTGAGTTATCAAAATCCTGAGAAGGCAAGGAGTGTGTGGGATGTAGGGATCCTTTAAGGATCAAGCTCAAAAGGGATATCACTTTTCATAAGTGTTGACGATATCCAAGAGTCTGACTCATAGGAGTAGCAAAGATTCAAAACATTTGAAGACTAAGAAATTTTTTGAGTCTAAAGAAATCAGAAGCTCGGGAGGAGGAGCGACAGTGGTCATTGGATCACAGTTCAAAGGATCAACAACCATCTGATCAGAGAAAGGTGCATGAGTCTTGTTGGCATGAATTTGATCACACCATTGTCCTTCTTAGGTTACCAACAAAAGGTACTGTGTAGTCTAGAGCGTTGGCATTTTCATCTCCTCTGAAGAGAAGAATTCTCACCCGAAGCACTGCTGAGATAGATAGATAGGGAACGGTAGGGAAAAGACTAAAGATGATCCATAGAGCAGTCAAAACTCATTCATGTTCTTGCGCTAGAGACATTAACAGATCTGAAACATATAAATGCATGAATCCAACCTACTTACATTGCGAGCAAGAATTTAAACGTTGAACCATCAAATATAACTCATAATCCATAAGGAAACATTGTAATGCATAAGTAAACATATAAAGACACAACATATTTTGAAATTTGGTCATGCTTCATATTGTCTCTAGGATATTTTTTCTCATTACAGACTTAGAATTACATAGTAAGGCTCAATACAGACTCTTAGCTCTAGACCCATGCCACAGAGCTCTAATTCTTCAACTGATAGGTCCAATTCATTACAGACTCAGAATTGTCTTCCTTCGGCTTACAACAATTATCAACAACTAATCCCAAAACCTGGGTGACTCTGACCAACCTGACTCGACTCAACCTAGCCAACCAACTTATGAACTATCGAACGAACCCTTTTACAATTATGTTCAGCCCTATATATAGATAGGTTGTGTATTCCTTTTCATCTTGCATGCTTTCTTGTTCTATTGCAACCATTTGTTGCTTCGTTGGCATTGCGTTGACTTCCGCAAATGATTTTTGTTTCTCTTTCTCCTGGCCTCTGATGGAGTTTGCACAACTCATGCTTAGTCAAAACTTGCATGATTCCTTCTCAAGATGAAGGGCCCAACAGGATCTGACCATAATCCTTGACTCATCCTCGAGTCAAGCTCTTGTTTCTTTCACATCCTCCAGGAGCATATATTGTTTTCCCTTGTTTGTACTTTCTTCTTCTTTGGGATATTTTGTTTGTGCTTTTTATTCCTTTACCTCCTCAAACGAAGGGCCCAATTCTGGTACCAGCTCTAATGCTCTGTGCTTTACTCCTTGAAAGCTTCCAACTTTGTCCTTCCATTTTCGGTCGAGGAGTGATGCTTCTGCAAGAAATTGTTGGGTCATCTCTTTGTTGTACTCCTTTGGCTTGGCCGCAACCAATGAGTTCCACTTGAAATATGTTGTTGCATCGAATTGATCCATTTGCATGTAGGTGGTCTGAATTACAAGTCGAAAGTCACACGGATCTTTCTTGGCTACAGAATGTGCCTCATAGAGTGTATTCAGTTCATTGTCGGGTTGTTGAATTTGGTCAAACTTCTGTTGTTGCTCCATGGGGTCTATTGTGGCCAAAACTTCTTTGTTAAGTACCTGGATCTTTGTGCGCACCTCCTCCAAGACCTAATTTCGTCGAACGATGATGCCCATCTAGTCGCTGACTTCCCTGAAGATTATGGTGCAGTCCATTGTGTGCTTGTGCAATGTTGCTCGGGCGTTGTTACCTTGCAATATTATCTTCTGCGTATGTTCCTGTAGCTGTTGAGGATGATGTTTTGCTTCCTACTTGACCTGTTGTAGCTTCACTTACAGTTGCTCAATGCAAGTAGTGAGTTGTGTCCTACTTGACCTGTTGTGTCCATGCAAGTAGTGAGATGACCTACATCGTTGACTTCGGGTAGGTCAGGCGCAACCTTCAAAATCTTCGTCCAGGCTTCAACAAGTTTTTCCTGCACTTTTTCCAGTTTGCGTTGGACTTGGTGTTCGTCATGTGCTTCCTGCATTTTGCATGTTTGCGCAACGAAATGTTCATTCCTTGCAATCTTGGCGGATCTCTTGACCTCTTGGAGCCTTTGCTCTAACTAGTCCGTTGATGCCCTGGTTAGTCCAAATAATTTTGGCGTTGGCCACTGTAACAGGTCGGTGGATGAAGGAGATGCATCGGTGGGTGCCTGCGTCTATAGTGGAAGTCCACTGGTTGTTGAATGGTCTGAACGGTTTTTGACCTCCTCCTCTATTGGTGTCGTTGGTGCAATCCTCAACCTTAGCTCTGTTGGAAAAAGATTCAGAACCTTTGTTCTGGCTATGCAGAGTTGCATCAATTATGCACATTGCTGAGGGTTCTGGAGAACTTGCTCCATTTTTGCTCGCCTAGTTGTCGTATCCTGCTCAGTTGTCGTTTCAAGTTCATTGTGCACATCTGGTATCTCTGTCTCTTTCAGTGCTTCTGCTTCGTGCGTCGTGATTTCCTGGGCACCCTCACCCTTGGTTGGTGAGGTGATTTATTAGTTGTTTTCAAGTTCTGGCTCCTCTCTACTTCGAGCATCTTCTTCTTGTGCTGAAGACTCAGGTTGTTATTCCTGGGTGTCTGGTTTCGGAACATCCAATGTCGTTCTCATCTCTGAGGCTTTGGAGTCGGGACCAGAATTCTCTGGTTATTTGTGGGAGTCGTTGTTCTACTATCTTTGGTTGATCGAGCTGCATCAGCTCTGTGGTTGTGGTCTTATGTGGATTGGCAGTGATGAGGTTTGGTAATTGGAGTGGTGGTGGAGGGTGCTCAATGACAAATGTGGACAAAAGTGTTTCAGGCTCAGGGTCATCCTAAATATCAATGATAGTTGTGGTTTTGGTCATGGAACGAGTGCGGGAAGCGGCAGATGCAAGGGGTTGTGGGTTCAGGGGTTTGTTCGGCGAGACCACATTTCTGGGCCTCTTCACCAATGGTTCATTACCGAGCACAACGCCCAAGATCTAGTTAACCTGTGCACCTGACAGCACGACATTGTCTGGTAGTTGTCGATGGGCTGATATTTTTCTCCACTCTAATTGTTGTATGTCTTCTTCCTCGTTAGTGTTTGTTTGTATCAGAGCATCTAGCTTCTTTTGCTCAGGGCCTGAACTCGGCCCTTCTCCTGCTTCATTGTCTTTTTTCTTCAGCAGCTCCGCAGGAAAAATGTAATGCATTCCTGATTTACGTTGGTCGTGTTTGACTCCTGGCCATGATATGACTTCCTTATCAAAGGCTTCCTCATCCAAATAGAATGGTAGCATCCTTGTGTGGAAATGTTCCCTGCTGACATGTCTTGTCTAGACAAATGTGTTGTGTTGGTTCATGATGAAGGCGATATTCCTTGTGTTACAGTTGAGGATCTCCTGCGGGATGCGAAGCCTCTGTGTTGCATCTATCACACCATTATACCAATTGGAAAATTATTCGTTGTTGAGTGTTGTGTTCTCCGAGTCTGGTCTAGACTACCATGGCTTGAACATCTTTGCCATGCGCCCCTTATCTGGTATTGTTAGTTGTTTTCCCACAGGTGGATTCCATTTGAGCATTGCAAATGCCACAAGTAGGTATACATAGGTGAAGTTTTCTCCCTTATCCTGCACTTCCTCACAAGCTACTAGTAGTTCCTCCAATAGGAAACTACTCCAGTTGAACACTGCTCCATTTGCAAAATCCAATGACTGATAACGCATCTAGAGTGCATTATCCCTTATAATAAGACCTTATAACCTTGTTGTCTATGATGTAGCATCCAGTCTGGATTGTCTCGGGCAGTATTGGTTCAATGATTGTTGTGCGTCCTCCTCTCTTTATGTTAAATTTCTCGTATAGGCTAAGCTCACCTTTATTTTTCCCATGCTTACCGAGACCCTGGAAACCCTTCGACACATCCTCTCCTTGGGATGATAGGTCAGTAAGTTGTTGGATGTCTTCAGCATGGATTAGATACCGCTTATCCAACCATAGACTTCTGTCATGCACCTTGCTTATCATAAATTTCATGCAACGCGCAATCTCACCGGTGGTACCAAAGACTGGTAAGTCTCTCAGGTTCATGATGGTCGAGTTAAATAAGTTGATGAAATATTCTTTTGGTATAACTTTCATTCCTCTGATTCCATACAGAACTATATCCCAAAATATGTTTGTGTGCATTTGTGGGAACAAGGCTGAATATGTGAGGTCAAGGTCGAGGAGATTAACGTGCTCTACCTTCCCTTTAAGATCGCCCACGATCTCGACTTGGCGGTCGCAGGGATCATCTGGTACTTCTTCTTTAGTCATGGAGCTTTGGCTTGTTGTGGCTCTCGGCATGTGCACTTCTATGGCAGGTAATAAATAAGGTTACGTCTACGGCTTTTACAATGGTCCCAACTAGTTCGCACTGCTAAGTTCGGAAATGGCTATGGTCTTTTTAGAAATAGTACATTCTCGGCTGAGTTCTGAGAGCCTTATACTTGGCTTAATAGGTAAGTTTTTAGTAGTAACTTCTACTCATCATGACCGTATGGATGCAACCGCGTGTGATTTTTCTAACAGGACGGTTTAATCAAGGTAAATCCTATTTTCGATCTTGGTATTTACTTATTTGAGTGGAATAGGGACGTGGTCGATTTGAGACCTTTATGTTTAACGGGTGGGTGTCCCGACGTGAACTTCGATGGAATCTTGGCATAATGCATCTTTATGGCTCAACGAGCATCAAACAGGGTACCGGAATGGAAATAAAGGTTGTGACTAGATTGGGTTTGCGTGGCCTATAACTCAGATTGGATTTGGATTCATGGCCCCTCCAACCACAAAGGTTGTCCCTGTCATCTTTAATGACTTTCATGAATGGACTCTCTTATGGTTCAGGTCATGTAATGTTGATTCGTCAGTTCTGTATCAACCAACACTTAGAAAAAACAAATGAACTATGTGTTATGGCGCAATACTGCGCATATGGACTTTATTAACTGAATTTACAAAATGTCAGAAAGAAAACAAAAATCAAATATATATATATTGTACAAGCTCCTTCGGATTGGAGCGATTGTCCTTCTCTCTCAGTTTTGAGACAGGTAGGGCTTCAAGCGAGTGCCATTCACCCATCTTGGTCGTAGCACACCATCGAGTTGTGCGAGTCTAACTGCTCCTGAGGGTCGGATCTCTGCAACTATAAAGGGTCCCAACCAATGCATATGCAGCTTGAGAGGATGCTTTTGGTATCGATTGTCGTAGAGTAACACTTTGTCCCCTTGTGTGAATACCTTGGTCTTAATGTGTCGTTCATGCCAAGATTTTTGTCTTTCCTTTTCAATCGACTGATGTAAGTCTGCTAGAAATATGGTTTCCTCGAGTTCTTGTAGCTCCACAAGTCTCTACACCATTGATTCCTCTT
This sequence comes from Picea sitchensis, assembly GCA_010110895.2. NCBI lineage: Eukaryota > Viridiplantae > Streptophyta > Pinopsida > Pinales > Pinaceae > Picea > Picea sitchensis. The sequence continues at coordinate 211,774 of SNQJ01S0000908.1, read as the reverse complement.
TTGTCATATGTGTGACTTGTGTAATATAGAGATTTGGAGTGATGAACTCTACAGGCACCACTGCCTCTCTCCCATAGAATAATTGGAACGGTGTGTATATGTGGAGTTTCTTTGTGGTTGTCCTATAGGCCCATAGTATAGCTGGAACTCTATCATCCCAGTCCTCCCGATTTGTGCAACAGAACTTTGTTAGTCCCCTTTCCAGGATTTTGTTGAAGGCTTCGATTGTTTCATTAGTTTGTGGGTGGTATGGACTGCTCTTTTGATGTTGAATCAGAAATTCTGTTGTAAGTGTTTCTATAGTGTTGCTAATTAAATGAGCCCCCTAATCGTTGGTTAGGCTCATGAGACATCTAAACAGGGTAATGATATTCTTGAAAAGGAAACTGGAAGCAGTGTCTATCAAACAGTCATGTACCGCTACTGCTTCTGCCCAACGAGTAAGGTAGTCAGTCACGGTAATGATGTACCTGGCCTTTGAATGTTTGGTTGTGGGGTTGATTGGTCCAATTAAGTCAACTGCCCATTTCTCAAATGCATGTAGATCTCTAACTGGTTATAGTGGTAGTTCATCTTGGTGTGATGGATTTCCCACTCGTTGACAAACATCACATGATCTAGTGTATGCTTTTGCATCTTTGAAGAGTGTTTCCCACCAAAGTTCTGCCTGTAGAACTTTTTGTGTTGCGGCCTTTCCTCCTACGTGGCTTCCTGTGATTCCCCTATGTCATTCCCAGAGTATATCATGCATTTCATGATCCAGGATGCATCGTCCGAGGATGTTATCTAGTCCTATTTTATACAATTGTCTGGCGATCATTTGGTAATCTGTTGCTCTAATGACCATATGGAATTTTTGGGTTGCGGAATATGTTTTAGGATGGGCCCTTGTACTGAGAAAGATTGCTATGTCCTCCAGATATTCCAGTATGGCCTCAATCCTGAACAAGTCTGCATCTGGCAGTTATTCATCCACTGCTCGACCACTTTCTCCTTACTCTAGCCTGGATAGATGGTCGGGCCCGACGTTGCATCGTCTCATCTTGATGATGACTTCAAAGGTAAATTCTTGAAATAACAAAAACCGTCTACAAATTCTCCCTTCCAACACAACATTGTTAACTAGGTATTTCAATGCGGAATGGTCAGTAAAGAATTTGAAGTGAGATCCTAACAAACAATGTCTAAATTTTTGTAAAGCATAAATCATTGATAATCCTTCCCTTTATGTTGTTGTATAGTTGTGTTCTTCTTGCGGCAGCTTTTGACTTGCAAAATAGATAGGGTGATCCATAGCTCCATCTCCAGGTTACGTTAAGATAGCTCCTAAGGCAATTCCGAAAGCATCTACATGGACGTGAAATTCCTTCTCCCAGTTTGGGAATATCAGAATCGGTGTTGTAATGAGTTTCTCCTTAAGTGTCTCAAATTCTTTATCGCATTCGGGGTCCATTGGAATGTTTTAGCCTTTTTCGGGAGGTTTTCCAGAGGTGTTGTAATGTTGGCATATCTTTGAATGAACCTACGATAGTAACCTGTGTCTCCTAGTGTGGAGCACAATTGTTTATCACTCATAGGTGGTGTCATATTCACAATGACCAGGACTTTGGTTGGGTCTACCAATACTCCTTCTCGGCAAACTATGTGGCCCAACAAATTTCCATGTGGCACACAAAAGATACACTTTCTGAGATTTAATGAGATTTGAAATTCTCTGCATCTATCAAACATTAGACTTAGCAGTGCTACATGTTCCTTAAGTAGGCTATATATTGTCCGATCATCCATATAGACTTCTATAAATTTTTGAATGAATTCTCTAAAGGTTGCTATCACAATCCTGGAAAAAACTGCAAGGGCGTTTTTTAAGCCAAATGGCATCACGTTGTATGCAAAATATCCCCATTCTATAATGAAAGTGGTCTTTATTTTGTCTTCTTTAGCAATCCTGACTTGATGGTATCCTGAAAATCTATCTATGAATGAGTATGCTTCCTTCCTCGCAACCTGTTCTAGCACCTCATCGGTAAAGGGTGTTGGGAAAGAGTCATGCACACAGGCAGAGTTGAGGCTTCTGTAGTCCACATAGACTCTAATATCCTTAGTGTCTTTCTTGCTTTGAATGACTATCGGGTTGAACCACTCTGCTTCTTCTATCTCAAAAATGAGACCTGCTTCTAACATCTTATCAATATCCTTATTAAATTTATATTTTACTCTTGGGTTAAGACGGTATGGTCTATGTCTGACAAGCTTGGATCCTAGTTTTAACTCAATCTTAATTTCTCCCATGACTCATTTGATTCCCTTTAATTCTGAAAAAGTCTTTGGGAACAAATCCTCATATTCCCGCAATAAACTCTGTATTTCTTGACTGGTTTTCTCATCCCAATAATCTCCCGCCATAGCTATCTTGGGTTGCTCTGCAGTCCCTATGTTGAGTCTATGCAATTTTAATGGGTTATTGTAGGAACTATCGCTCTGGCTAGGTGTGGTGTTTTGGATTTCTCTGCTCCCCTCTATCTCTTTGATGGCTAGGTTTCTTAGTTCTTCTAATTCTTCTAGGCTTTCTTAATCTTTTCTAATTTGATAGCACTCTATAGGCTTCTCAGTCGAGGGTAAGTGGAGTTTAGTCTGAAGTTCTTGGGTATGCTTGGGGCACACTACAAATTTTGATCTCTTATTACTATTGGTTTTAAAAATAAGTTCTTTAATATTTTGTAGGGCTAGCTCAAGCTCAGGGTACTTACTTGTGAATGAGAAGTCCTTACAAAATTGATCTGACAATGTCTGCCAGTCACTGGTCTGTCTTCTGGTTTCCTCATGTATGAACCAAGATTTTGGGATTGGGCCTAGAGAGTGGGGAAATACTTGAACCCAAAAGCGAGAGGGTATCTCTGCAGCCTACCACTGTGTCACACACTATTTAATGTGTATTCTAGGGTCCAATTCTCCGTTGAACAGCTGTGCAAATTGGAGATCTGTCTGCATCTCTAATTCCAGCTACTCTCTATTCTAGAACATGTACTTGATAGCTTGCTTCACCTCATCCCAAGTTCTGAGTACAACTCTATGAGTGGCCCACCATCTAGCAGGGGTGTTCTGAAAGGCTGCATCTAGTACCAAGATTCTTTGATCTTCTCTCCCATTCTCTTCCATATTCTGCAAAACATTGTCTAGATATGAGGTACCATCATATATTGGGTGTTATCTAACTTTAGTCCCAACCCATCTGGTCATTCTGACAGTTGTGTATATTCTTGAGAATATTTTGTGCGAACCTTGTTGCCAATTATCAAAATCCAGTTCTGAATATTTGTATGTTGACTATATACTTTTCCATCTTACTAATCCATCAGTAGTAGGGTTTATATAATCATTTCTTGTCCCCATTGTTACATTGTACAATCGGACTAGGTCCTCTCCCTCCATATTATTTTATATTGGTTATGTGTACCTGTGTCCTACATATGGATCCAAAGGTTGAACTACCTTGATTCCCTCAGCTTCAAAAGTCATTTCTTTAAGTCGATTAATGCATAATTGTCATAGACCTAATCGATGCCAAGTAGTGCAGGGTAAGGGTCCTTGTCTCCCATGATCTCAATGACTTCAAAGTCAACTACTGTGTTTACTCCTGCTACATCGATTTCCACATTATCCAGTCTTCCTATGGGAAAGATAAAGTATGGGTTTACCATTCTTAACTGAATTGGGGAATATGTCAGTCTCAGTTTTCCTAAGGCTTCCCAAGTCTTCTTAGGTAGAATGTTCACATCTGACCCTAGGTCCAACATGACGTCCTTAATTTCAAAGTTGTCTAACTAGCCTACCGGTTAAAATTATTTTATGGTTCACACTTTTCTTCGATGCACTCTCTGAGTACTCTTCTCAGGAAGATTTTCCCTTATCCTTTCTTTTGAGGGTTCCTCATTACCTAAGACTAGGTACATCACATTGCGCAACTTTTCTGTTAGTTGGTCATTCCCTAGAATGTCAGAGAATAATTGAAACCAAAGACCAACCGCATTTTGAGGTTTCTCAAGCTGTCTTGGTATGATTACAGGGTTTCTGGGTGCAGGGGGTGAAGCAAAGACTTGTGCCATCCTAGGGTAAACAGTCAGTTTGGGGGGGTTCTCTTGCATTTCGTGACTAGGAATATTCTGGAATACTTCTATGGAATATTTAAAGAATAGATTTTGCTTTAGGGGATCATACATGTCTCCCTTATGTGCTTCTTTTTGTATCTAAGGTAGAGTATCAACATCAGCTCCAGTCTTCACTCCTCCTCGAGTGACGATATTAAGGTTGGGAAATTGTCCCTTAGAAATCCTCTTGATCTTTGAACTGATAAGGTTAGTTCCTCTTTGTCATACTTTGTCTTCCCACTTTGCAATTAACTCTGGGTAGTCTTCAGTTGCATGTTCATTGGTTCTGCAGTGAGAGCACCATGGTCACCTTGGATGAGAACAATCTCTGGCCAAGTGACCTTGTTCATCGCAATTATAACATCTACTGGGTCCTCATCCTCCAGTTATTCCTCCTCTGAAATCTCCTCCAACACCACCTCCTCGACCTCTTCCTGGTCCCTGAGGGTTTTCATTCACCCTGAATTTTGTTCAGTCCAACCTGTCTGCGAGTGCGTCCAACGCTCTACATTGATTGGTAGTATGCATGGTAGATGCACAGAACTCACAGTGTATTGTGTTTGGTACTGTCGAATATTTCTGCATGATGGGGCATTGTCTTGGCCCATGGTCGTGGATTTGGCAGATCTCACAATATTTCACTGTCGGTGCTGCTTGGCCTCTTGGGAAAGTGTGATATGGGGTGGGGTGATGGAATGATGAATTCATCGACACTTGCGCAACTCCTCCTGTGGGTCCTAGTGGGGTTACTGTCAGATTTTGAGGAGGTCTCAGTCCCCTCACTCTCGAACATTTGTTCGCTAGATGACCTTCCGTAATGTTGCACCAAACATGTGGTCATCCTGGTCTGGGTATCATTGGCTCCTGAATATTTTATGTCAGTGTCGATATCTTCCCTTGTAGTTGCACCATATTCACATCTACTGGGGGTCAGGTTACTCTCGGTCTCCCGAGGTATCCTGCCATAGCTTCAATCTTCATCGATTGTTCCAAGGTGTTTGTTAACGTGGCTATCCGTTGTTGCGTTAGTGGAATCTGAGTCAGGGGAAACAACCCCTGAATGTACCACTCCCTTTGATGTTCTTCATGTATGGCATATTTAAACTTCTAGTTGTACTCCCAGGATGATTCACCTTCCCTCTGTTGGATCTCACGTAATTCAGACAGAGCCTTTTGTTATGACTGAGGTAGTTTGAACTCTGTTATGAACCTCGTTCATACCTGGCCAATTGTGAATGCTTGACCTTGCATCCCTGGCACTCCTGGTTTGATGATATTCATGTACCTCTTGAGAGAGCGACCTCTCAAGGTAGTCTAGAACTCAACCATCTTATTCGCATCTGGAGTCCCTCTGGATCTCCAGATTGCTTCGCATAGGAACCAGTGTTGATCAATGTCTTCATCTCCCTTACCCCAAAATTTTGGGTATCGGGCAATTGAACCTCCCGCATGGCTGGCCATTGTTGATCCCATTGTTCGTATCAATGTGAACCCTAATGATCCTACTTGTGATCTACCAGGGGATCCCAATATCCTCCCTATACCCTCACTTCCTGGTTGTGACTGACTAACTAATTGTATTGGAACAGAACTAGCATGAGAAGGTAGTATCGAACTTGTTGCCCGTATAGAAGGCACTTGGGGTATGGGTGATTCGGGGCTGGCGCCACTGGCTTCAGGGCAGTTTTATTTGATCTGGGGGGTCTCGTTAGCTTCCAATGGGATGATCTCTTTAGTCGAATTCCTGATCTCTTCTGTTATCGAGGCTGAATCTTCTCTTTCTCCTCCAAGATTCATGTCAGCTTCCTCCTCCCTTACATCTGTACTTTCTCCTTCTCGTCCCACTTCCTGGGGAATTCTTTCTCTCCTCACTTCTCTCTCGTTTAATCTTTGACTGGCCAGTCGTTCCTGTCTTCTCATCTTCTGCAATTCTTTCATATATATTTCCACTACTTCTCTCGATCTGCCTTCTTTCCTCAAATTTTCAGACTATCTTTTGCTTTATTGATCTTTCCACACCACCACTTCTCAACTATGGAGGCTCTCTTCAAGGCTCGCTCATCCCTTGAGTCCATTTCTTATTGTTTCCCCCCCATTTTTCAAAGAACCCTTCCCCTCTCTCATGCCATGACTCTCAGCCCGTCTCACCCTACCCCAAGTGAGGGTGTTTACGCTGCCATCTCGGTCGGGGAGATAATCAACATGCCTTCCTCCATCAAGAAAACCTTAATCCAGAGAGTGATTTCTCTCAACAGTCTTCCCCTTTCACCTTTCTTGAAAATTTACTCTACCCGCGAAATAGACTGGTGGTTCTCAGCCGCAAATTCGATTATGTATCCATCTAGCGTGGTGCTAACTCAGAAATCTATAGCTCGTGTGACTAGGCAATCTAGCTTCTAGAGTGTTGCTAACTTTTTAGTATCCCACACATAGATCTTCTTAGCCCGTCCCTGGAACTCTGGAGCTTCTTGGAGCCTCTTTATCCAGTGAAAAAATTCTTCCAGGAATTTAACCCAGATAATATCATACTGATCGTTCGATCTTTCTGAGTAAAAGATTACTTCGCGAGTGTTTTCCACTGATTCTCTCCTTAGTTCCACTTATTTCCATATGAATTCGTCACAGTTCCTTTCACACCATTGATCAATGCCAGATCTATGGTTCGGTGGCAACATTCTCCCTACAAGTTCCCTTTTAACACAGGTCCTGGCAACAGAACCATTTTGTTGGCACGAATTTGATCAGACGAGGATCCTTCTCAGGTTACTAACAAAAGGTACCATGTAGTCTAGAGTGTTGGCATTTTCATCTCCTCCAAAGAGAAGAAGTCTCACCCGAAGTGTTGTTGAGACAGATAGATAGGGAAGGGTAGGGAAAAGACTAAAGAGGATCCATAGAGTAGTCAGAACTCATTCATGTTCTTGCGCAAGAGACATTAACAGATCTGAAACATATAAATTAAAGAATCCAACCTAATTGCATTGAGAGCAAGCATTTAAACGTTGAACCATCAAATAGAACTCATAATCCATAAGGAAAAACTATAATGCATAAGTAAACATACAAAGACACAACATATTTTGAAATTTGGTCTTGCTTCATATTATCTCTAGGATCTTTGTCTCATTACAGACTCATACTTACATAGTAAGGCTCGGTACAGACTCTTGTCTCTAGACCCATGCCACAGAGCTCTAATTCTTCAACTGATAGGTCCAATTCATTCTAGACTCAAAATTGTCTTCCTTCGACTTACAACAATTATCAACAAGTAATCCCAAAACCTGGGTGACTCTGACCAACCTAACTCGACTTAACCCATCCAACCAACTTCTGAACTATCGAACGAACCCTTTTACAATTATGTTCAACCCTATATATAGTTAGGTTGTGTCTTCCTTCTCATATTGCACACTTTCTTGTTCTGTTGCAACCATATTTTGCTTCACTGGCGTTGCGCTAACTTTCGCAACTACTTTTTGTTGCTCTTTCTCCCGGCCTTTGATGGAGTTTTCGCAACTCGTGCTTAGTCAAAACTTGAGCGATTCCTTCGCAAAACAAAGGGTCCAACAAGCCTTAGCGCTTCACACATGCAGGAGGGAGAACTTACCAAAGTTATGAAGTCCCGAAGTAGTTTGGGACTGTCCATCATCGAGGAAGACACGTGTCAACAGATCAACAGCTTCAGGAAATCTATTCAAGAGTTGTTCAATTGAGATTTGAGACTCCCAAAGAACAAATATTTGAAGGGCTGAAGCGAATATAGACCGTTATATCTAGAAGGATACATGTCGGCGGGTCATGATATCTAGAGGAAGGAAAAGTTGAAATGTTGAAACACCTGAAGCCCGAATAGTCGAAGAGTCGAGAGTCGTCGATCTGCAAGGGAACACCAATGTCAACAGGTCACAATCTCCGGGTAAATTGTACTGGGGTTTTGGCTGAGAACTGAGACTGTCGAATCCCGAAGACCCGAACTAAATCTGGACTACCAGATCTAGAGGGGACGTCATGTAAATATGTGAACTCTGGGTAAAGTCCCGAAGTAATTCATAGTCATCAGATCTAGGAGAGATGTGGCACAAATTTATGGACTCTGGGTAAAGATCTAAAGTAATCCTCAATCTTCAGATTAAGAGGACATGTGACAGTGTATTATAGTCTTCGGATAAAATCCATTGGGGAAAAGGATGAGGTTTGATATTTTAAATCTCATAAGTCTGAAACCCGAAGGAGATCTTGAACGTTGATCGAGAAGAGGATCATGGGATCGTTGATCCGAGTTGAAAGGTCAAACACCCAAAGTAGAAGTAGGATCGTTGATTGAATAGGATAGGTGTCTACAGATTGTCAGCTCTAGAAGATTGGAGTACAAGAGAAAGCAGGGTTTGAGATTTCAAAAGTCCAAAATCCGAAAACCCAAAGGAGATCACATCCATAGATTTGGAAAGTTAAAATCTAAATTGTTATCACAGACGGTGTCTTCAAGATTAGGAGATCGACGGTCTCGTAGCATTGCAGGGACAAAATTTGCAAGGATTTTAAAAAGTTGAGGTCGGGCTGCAATCCAGACCATGGCTTTGCCAAGAGGACACATGGAGGCTAAAAGAGAATTGTGGGATGAAAAGTAGTTTGAACCAAACCTCTTTTGGTCATGCCCGCAATCGCGTGGTCATGAGAGGTCATCGCCCAAGGTCACATCAAGAGGGGGCTTACCAAAAAAATGAGCTAATGCTCAATACTCTGAGATTTTGTAGGAGAGCGAAAGGGAAGGTTGCGGGTACCATTAGACCTGCACCAAGAAGTCGAAAGGGCCTATGTTTAGATATAGAAGGAGACCATTAAGGTTTCAGAGGGTCATTTGACTCAAGAATCAGAGATCCTTGACCATGAGTTCATGTAGCCCTACGGGGGAGTAGGGGGGCTGCATGAGGTGAGCATCATGGATTAAAATTAGATAATGGATCATGAGCTTGGAAGTTATGATTTTTTCCTTGTTTCACCTTGGTGGCCATCATTTGTGTCCTATTCCAGTGTTTTCACTCTTGAAGGACATGGGTACTACTGGGAGACCTTGATAAGGGTAACGCACCACTCCCTTCCATACTAAACACTTTTCATCTTAGGGACTTATGCAATGTCCTGTATTTTGATGATGGCTATTACATGTAAACCAAAAAGGCCTGTGGTTGATTCTCTTATGAGAAGAAGGAATATAATGTTGAGGTTGATGTAGTTGCTAGGAAAAAATGAATAAAAATGAAATCATGATATAAAAGAAAGAAGAAATGATGAGATAATAAATGATCATGTCAAAATCCAAAGGTCATAGTGAGCTCTACGATCTCACAATGAGGTGATCACCCCTAATACTAATTCATTGAATGCATATTAATTAAAAGGAATTAATCCCAATAAGAAAAATAATGAATGCTTGAAACCTGAATATGGGTCTTGAAAAATAAATAAACGAATATCAAAAGGAAAAAAAGGGGTTTGGAATACACACATTACTAAGGAAAGGGTATCCCAAGCAGCAAATTCTCCCTCTATAAAGGCTCTCATGGAAATGGACGGAACACGATTACCTTGCATGTCAATGACTCCATAACCATGTTGTAAACCCCATGACACATCATCACTATACTTACACTTTGATGGTTTTTCTGGGAACTATATCTCTACCTGGGTGTTGGCACACCTAATAGGGTATTTTGATGGTCCTCCCATACCTAAACTTGGAAAATTTCATAAATTATTGAGCTAGTGTGAAGTTTGAAGAAGATACATAATGTGAATTGTTTATGTGGCTCTTGCATTAAGTGGTGGCTTACTTTGTATGATTTTAATGACTCTTGTATCTTGTATTTATTGGTCTTACCTAATTCTGTGGAATTTTCTTGATCAAGATGCACCTTAAAATGATCATTGGAGGAAATTTTTATGATGACACCCAAGATGTTGTGCACTATATGGAGGACATTGCACATCTGATTTGGAGATGATTAGACATACCCTGAGGCACCTTCACACACCTCCTAGAATTTTTATAATGGATAGATGAGCCTAGACATTGTGGATACAACATGATGTAGCATTGTGAGGGTGGAAAGATCCATAGGTTGGATAGTCTACCCATGATCATATCAGGGTTTGATTGGATGATGTTTCACTTAGAGATAATGTCACACCTCTCAAGAGATGTTATGGAGGCCTCTTCACCTATCATGTCATACCCTACCGCTTGGACATTGCACCTATGATAATGATGTCCTGGTTTGATGCTTGGTGAGTCGACCTAGCATGTGGACATATCCTTTTGATGATGCAATGACACTTGATGGTGATGATATATGAATTATGGGGTGAGAGATGTGACCTTTGATGATTATTTCTCCTTTTGACAGAGATATGTGGCCTCGGGAGGTACTTTTACCCTTCTAGAGCATGACATCATGGCCTTTATAGGCTCTCACACCCATACGTTCCTTTTTTTAGGGGACATTTTGATGTATTCTCATGTTATTTTTATGTTGGAGGCTATTTTGGGTGTTGAAATTGACCTATCCAACTTATATCATGGATATTTTATCTTTTTAGGGGATTTTGAGGGTTGTAACACTAGGGTTGCCTCATATAAGAAGGATAGCACTCCCTCATTTTCAAATAATAACTCACAATTATGGAGAATCACTTGTATTTGTGTCTTATCTTATTTTCTCATCATGGAGTACTTGTGCACACCTCTTGGAGGGTGATCTTGTAGATTATTTTCTTGTTTTTTTTTTATGGTTCATGAAATTGGGGTTTCCTCATGCATAGAAACTTTGCATAGTAAGTGGCCTTTCCAAGTTAATGTGTTTATTCTTGGTATTTTTGGTGAATGCTTTATCTAACTGTGGATAATTTGCATGTTATCTTGTTTCCTTGGATACTTTTGTTGGAAAACCCTAGACAGATTGTAATTGTGCATCCCCTTCCTTGTTAATTATTCATCTTAAGCTTGCTAAAGCATACAAGGTCAAATTTTGTGTTGTGATTGTACATCCACTAAAATTATATTTTTTGGTAAATTATTGGGTTTATGATTGTATAAATTCTAGGGTCTGACATATTTTCCACTTGATATCTTTCTAGAATCCCTAGAAGACATATGAATACACCTAGGGTTTGATATTGTACTACCCTAGGGTTTGTTTTCCTAGAAGGTTAAGCCTAGGTCTGTGATGGTACAACCCTAGGGCCTTAATCTGTAAGTCTTCTCTTGCTTTTATACTCCTTGAAGGTTGTATTGACTCCATATGCCCAAGGATTTAAGTCAGTACTAGTCTTTTTCTTGTTGAAAGTGGTGATAAACCTTAGCTTAGTCCTCTTTCTATCTCAATGTCTTGTGTTAGTTAGGATTAATTACATTTCACATTCATATTTATCTCGTTCCTAGTCTAACATTTTCCATCCTAGCTTAGATTCATTGCCTAATATCATTGTTTCTGCAATAATTGCATTTTTAGCCATTAGGGCTTGTCATATTGCATCAACTTAACATAGTTTAAAGCTCTTTCTTTCAAGCAATCATTTTTTAAGGGTTTATAAGTATTTTAATTGGTATTTGGCATATATTCCATAGCTTTATTGTTGATTTTAGAGAAACATTATTGTTGTTGTTATTAACTTGTTACATGCTCAAACATCTTTCCTTTCTTACAAGTTTTATTACAACCTTTATTTTTCTTTTGATAGCTATTGTTTTAGGGCATTTAATTTACTTTCCTAGATTAATAAACATCATTAATTGTCTTAACAAAACCCCTCACACATTCACACTCATTTTTCTTTGTCTAATTCATCTTAACCTTTCCCTTAACCTTGACCTAGCTAATCAAGCAACCAATATAGGGGGTTGTATACTTTCCTTAGCTTTCTATAGGATCACTTGAGGTTGTTAGGGAATACTCCCTTATGTTGGATATATAAGCTTCACCAAATTGAGGGAATTACTTGCTTAGGTGATCATGGAAATTACTTCCATATGTTACACTAGCCAAGCACCTTATGAAGGTTTTGCATAAGTGCTACATTTTTTGATATCACAATCATTTTGAGCAAAGCCTTCAAAAGGCGCTTGACTAGTGTGACATATGGAAATAATTTCCATTGTCACCTAAGCAAGTACTTCCCTCATTTTAGTAAAGGATAGAGATCCAACACAAGGGAGGCTTCCCTAGCAACCTCAAAGGATCATATAACAAGTTGAGTCAAGTATATGACCCCTATATTGGTTGCTTAATTATCTAGGTCAAGGTTAAGGGCAATGTTAAGATGAATTATACAAATAAAAATGATTGTATGTGTGTTAGGGGTGTTTTTAAGACAATCAATGATGTTTATTAATCTAGGAAAGTAAATTAAATTCCCCAAAACACTAGCTATCAAAATAAAAATAAAATTGAATTACGAAAAAAAATTCAGAGCAGGAAGCCTGGGCGGTGGGGATCTGAATAATGGCGGCCGTGGCTATCAGCTCCAGCTCCGTGACTGTCCGCATTGGTTGCAAGAAGTCTGCTTTCGTCTCCAACGCATCGACGTCGGTTCGATCTGAGTTTGCTGGATTGCGGCGCATGGATTCCATGTTTGACATGGTCTCAAGTCATTGCTTATTTGCTCAAATGCAGAGGAATGTTCAAGCCGTCGGCAATGGATGTCACGGAGTTGTCACCACGGCGGGCGTTGGGAAGTTCTTCGTTGGTGGCAACGGGAAATGCAATGAGGAGAAGCAAGAGGCCGAAAATGCTCATTTATCAGGACTGCGGCAGGACGAAGATTCAAACGAGGATTGGTGGCAGAGAGACTGGGGTTTGCTGAACCGGCATTATTTTGTGGACGAATGCTTGACGTTCGAGGCAGCTGATGAGGTGAACCAGCAAGAACTAAACCCTAGACGCCGCCGCCGCTGCCTTAAACTACATAGCAGCAAGACTAGCTCCGAGATCACGGCAAGCTTCTCCCTTTTCCTCAAAACCATTGCCGAATCTTCTCTCTGTATGCAGGTTCAAGGCTCACACTCTGTCTCTGAGCTCAAAACCCAAATCCACCAAGCCACAGGGATTCCGCCTAGATTCCAACAACTAATCTTCGAAGGCCGACAGCTTGGAGATGACTCTCTGCTACGAG
>SNQJ01S0000908.1:160825-197054 GCA_010110895.2 Picea sitchensis | reverse complement strand
TCTCCCCTCTCTTATTTACAAAAAAAAAAAAAAAAAAAAAAATTGTAATAAAACTTGTAAGAAAGGCAATATGTTTGAGCACTTAACAAGTTTACAACAACAACAATAAATCAGCTCTAAAATAGGCAAGAAACCTATGGCAAATATGAAAAATACTAAGTAAAATACTTATAAACCATTAACCATTGATTGGTTGAAAGAAAGAGATTTAAACTATGTTAAGTAGATGCAATATGACAAACCCTAATGGATGAAATTGCAATTATTGCAGCAATAATGATATTAGACAATGAATCTAAGCTAGGATGCAAGAAGTTAGACTAGGAGTGATAGAAATATGAATATGCAATGCAATTAATCCTAACTAGCACAAGACATTAAGAGAGAAAGAGGATTAAACCAAGGGCTATTACCACTTGCAACAACAAAAAGACTAGTGTTATCTTAAATCCTTGGGCATATGGAGTCAATGAAATCTTCAAGGAGACTAAAGGCAAGAGAATACTTAAATATTAAGTCCCTAGGATTGTACCATCACAAACCTAAGCTTAACCTTCTAGGAAAACAAACCCTAGGGTAGAACAATCTCAAACCCTAAGTGTCGTCCTATGTCTTTGTTGGTCTAATTTACTTGCATAAATTAGGACATTAAATTATCAATCCAGAAGTCCATAAACTTGTGAGGAAAAATCATTGTATGTGAGGGAATTAGCTTTGAAATTTGTTCTACAAACTAAGAAGAAAATCCGAACTTGAAGATGATCATCAACTACTCTTTGAAATCTAGAAAGTGAAATCTAATCTAATCTTTAAAAATTCAAATGAAATCTAATTCTTTCAACCTTCTATTGTCACGGTTCCAATGGTAGCAAATCAGGTTGTGGAGTGAACTGTGCCACTGAAGTGTTCTCTTCACAACATTACTCTATCAACTTTTGAGATTGAGGGTTTGAAAGAAGGATCTAACACACATGCACAATGAAGATAACTAGAAAGTAATCATCCAACAAGAAAGTAAGTAATCTTTTCAAACATGACTACACAAGCTTACACATGAAAAATATCAGGTTATGAGATGAAATATACCTTGAGAAAGGCTCACACAATAGTTATCTTTTCACTTATATAGGTTATTGATCAAGGAATAAATTAAATGCACACATACTTGAATGAAAAACTAGTTTAAAGAAAGAAAGCATAATTGATTCAAGTTTGAATTGGTTGATTAAGCATGCATTAGGGTCCCTACTGGTAGAAAATCAGGTTGTAGAGCCTTTGGTTGACTCCCTTAGGTGACTCAAGGAGTTGCAACAATACTCCACTAGAATCCTCAATCGTTTACTTAACCATGCAATACTAAACTTGACTCTTTAAAAAAATAGTTATTCTATGGAAAGAAAAATTAATTTGATCATGAACAACACTAAAGCTATGATAACTAATAAAGTAATAAGACTGACAATTTAAAACAACAAATTATAAACACGTATGGACAAGTAAAAGAATGAAATAGAAATTATGTACAATATGGATAAAATATCATGAAAGTAAAGGGTTGTTTTCATGAGTATGAAAAGAAAACATATGAAAATATATACCAACATCTACATATATGAACAACAAATAAAACAAGTGTACATGTTGAGACTATGGGGGCCCTCCACGCCTTGGCTTTCATACTAGAAGCTACCAATCAATGAAAAATAACAAAGGCTGCATATATTACTAAAATGGAAGATGAAATCAGAGCTCCATGATTGATGTTTCTAAATACCAAACTCACAAAATAATTCTCAAGAGTTTTGAATTGAAAAGGCTACCTAGCTAGCTTGATTTGCCTTGATTTATACACAAAATATGAAACTAATTTCTAAAAATACTCTTTGTTTCCAACCATAAGTTGTTTTGAGCATCCTTATAGATGGGATTCAACCTCCTCCATGACCAAAATCGTGGAAAAATCATGAATGCTCAGCTCCGGGCGAATTTTCTCCAAAAATATGGGTTTTACATTTTTATAAAAACCTCCAAATATCCCAAATCACACATTTTGTGGAAACAATTCTTCCATGACACCTAATTCGGAATGTTCTTCACAAAACCCATGTCTCAAAATTTTCAAATCCATCTTCATCGGTCTAGAAATATCGTCTGAATATCACTGCTTGATTTTTCTGCTATAAAAATTGATGTTGAGTGATTGAGTTGGCCATGCGTTGACCGGGCCCGTGCGAGGAATTTTCCACTGAACCAATAGGAAAATAACCATACCATGAACATGGGGAACAAAACCCGTGTCCCATATTTTTCCCAACTAGCCTGCAAACATGCTAACCACAGAGCAATTACGGGAACCTAATTTTTCTGATGATCACTGGTAAAATACTCAAAAAAAAATCAATATGTTGACTTGTTAAAATAAAATCAGAAATAAAACCATAAGTTACCTTATAATACTTTATATTCCTTTATTAAGTGTAAATGGATGCAAAAAATACCAAAAATAGAGGAAAACGGGTTTAGAAATAGGTAGATATGTTGATTTTTATACAACAAAATATGGTACCAACTTTTGCATGTCCCTATGCAAAACAAAAATTCCAAAATTTTCTTTCTCTTTGTTTCAAAATTCGTGTGTTTCTTTTAACAAAACATTCACATTTGAAGTGGATGCTTTATCAGTCTTCCCTTTTTACTCCTTATTTGAAGTTTTGATTTCCACTTTCTAAACTTGAGTTCTTAATGTATTTCTCAACCTACAAGGTTGACATGCCTCCTTTTTTACTCCTTAGCTGAATTTTTGATTTCCACATTCTGAACTTGAGCGCTTACTGTATTTCTAAACCTAGAAGGTTGACCTATCTCCTTAGCCTTTTCCTAAGTAATTTTTGCATTTTCCTCTTTGAGCTTCTTCAATTCTTCTTCCAATTTGTCATTCTCATTGATAACCACTGTAGTATTCTTCTTGAGTATCTCATTTTCATTTTTTATGTATCTCTCTAGAATTTTCAAGTCTGTTGTTTCAGTTTTTAGTTTCTTTGCCTCTTTCTTTTTATTCTTTGATTTTTCTTTTGAACTCTATCCCTTTATCTATTCATAATATTCTTTCTCTATAAGTTCTTCTCCTTTGGATTTATTGTTGGAGATGTTCCTTGGTCATTGTCCAGATTTGAAGGTACTCTATTTATTGATGACGGTTCTCTTTCTTCCTTCTTCATGCTTTCTATGTACTCATACTATTTTTGTAAAACCGTTATTTGCCAAAAAAAATTACTATGTTATGCCCTTCTTTAAAAGATCTTGTTTCACAACCAATTTAATGAGGCCATGATGATAAATGGACCTCTCAACATTCCTCCTTTGGATTTGAATTGACTTAGCCATTTTATTAATGCTACTAAACAAATAGTATGGCATATTTAAAGGTTCCTCATTAGTAATATGATGTGATAGAGGAATATTAGGCTAAAGCTACTTTCACAAGAAGTTAATCCAACCTGCCCTCCTTAAGATTTCTTCACATTCTTCATGAAACCCAACCAAGTCAACCTCATGTGGTTCAAATCTCACAACCATTTTTCAAAATACTTGTCTTTATATTCTCTTCTCTTTAAGAAATTTAAAACAAAGACTTTAGTTTGACAGAATTACCTCTAGTTCCTAAGCGATTTTGTTTGGATTTTGTTAAGTCTGCTCAACTATTGAAATTGTTGGCTATATTTATTCAAGTTTTGGAAACCCTTTTCTCTATAAAACCTACTTTTCAGACCCTAAAGACTAATTACGTGCTCTAAAAAATTTGAAAAATGTATTGTTGATTTGAAATTACCTCGATTCTTTGCTTAATTGTTCCTTTAATATATGGATTGTGTGCACCCATTTCGATTTTAGATGACATGTATGTGGAAGAAGAACCCATGTCTCTGTAAATTTCACTTTTAGGATTGAATTATATCTTCCTATGTCCAAATTTGTGGCTCAATTCATGGCTTTATCCTTGAATTTATGTTCCATATGCTTTCCCTTCAATACCTACAACAATATCTCATCGAAACCCATTCAAAATGTTGATATCTCCTTCAACACGCAATGCAAATGAGGCAGATTTGTCTTATTAATGAATGCATTATGTTCTTGTAAAGGAAAATGTGAGACCATATAGTTGTATATTTGGTTTATATGAAATGATTTTATGTGTTGGTATTTGGTAAACTAGGTGATTAAGTGTATGAAGGGAATATGATATAACATGGGATTTAGATATATAAAGGTTTATGATATATGCTAATATAGGGGAATAGAAATATGGGTAATGGTAATGTATGGGTAGTTTTTTTAATATAAATGGATAATGATAGGAATGATAGGTATAGGTATAATAGATTAATAATGTGGTCAAGGTGTGGAATGGTTGATAGTGAAGAGAAATAGATTTGCTTTTAAATAGGCCACAAAGAATCATATAAGTAATATAGTTTTACTCCAATTTATTTATTAACAAATCAAAATACCAAACTTTGATTTACCAGATACTTCATCTTGTAGGTTTGCAATTTGAATGTTCTTTTGATGGCTGGAAATTGGATGTCTACCACTTGTATGTTTGCAGCTTGGATGATTTCTTTATGAATGTTTTCTCCTTGGATGTATGTTGTAATGTCTTCATTTAACTCTTCTCTACTAATTAACTTCTTCGTTTCTTGATATGGAGCTTAGATTGGTGCCGATGTTGAATATGTTGGAACCATGAAGAGAGAATATAATCTGAAAATGATGTGCACTTGGAACCAAGATAACACTTTGAAATTCACTCAAACCATGTTGTTGTTTAAGATTGAATGACAATCTTTTATTGGAACAATATATAGACATATTGTTGAACTTCTATTACATGAAACTTTTTAGAATAAGAAAATGATTGTTGCAAGTTGTTGTTGATACCATAAACCATATAGTCTTGACATATAACCCTTGTTGGTACAATTCAATCTATGTGAATGGATTTAATTTAAGTTGAACATAGAAAGAATTCATTGGATTACTGACCAGTAAAATAAATCGTTAACCAACGCGAGACAACTCTTCAGTGATGAAAATGAGTGTCAAGGTACCTAAGTACATCCTGACAAGCATGAATGGATGTTTTGGAGTCAAGTCACCTACAATATATTTCAATCAATATACCTTGATGAATTCCCATTATTGACAGCGAGGAGTATTTCCATTTATGTATGCAAGTCCCAAGGTACTTATAAAAATATCTAATCTCAATCCTAGATGATGTGTTGGAGTTGATTGGATGAGATCTGTCAGAAGGTGGGAATTAAGGAATCCCACATCATCTGTCATGAGAAAAAAACAAATGATTTTTAAGATCCATAATACAAGATTGAACCAACATGTAGAAATTTATTGAGAATTTTTCCCGCCAATTGCTTGGTTTTCAAGCAAAACTCATGTTTAGTTGCGCCAATAACCTGGTTTTAACAACTAGACTTATTTTTGTCTTTACTATTTTATTCATTTTAGTTTTTCTATGATATCCTACCCTACAGAAAGAAGAAAAACATCTTTCGAGTGTAGGAATACTTCCAATGGATCCATGTGCGTAACATAATCTCAAGTAGACTCATATGAAAATTTGAAAAAATGTACCTTTATAGATGTCAGGATATGAGAAACCAACTGCTATGTTTGACATGGTGCCAAGAAATGTTTAATAATGGAGGAATATTGATGGTTGTTGATTATCTGGAACCAGGATTCAATGTAGTAATTGTTCATTTGTATTTCTTGTGTTTTGGAAATGGGTTGTATGTCTTCCTTTTTCATCCAACAGAGTTATTCTAAAATATATCCATTGCACTCTTAAATAAATAAAGGATTCAATGATAGGCATGGTATAAATTCATCATTCTTAGGTTCTTTTGTATGCTCTTCATCAAATGATTTCCATGGATCTTTAGCCTCTTCTAGGTCTGCTTGATGTTGCACATGGAATTGTTTCCCTTATATCACTTCCCAGGATGCAAATATGTTCCTGATGGCTTTCAATATTTTCTCCTCCTGAGATCCAGAGATGTTTCCAGTTGCTTCTAGGATTTGAGAGATTTCTTGGAGTAACATTCTCCTTTACTCAATAGATTCTTGAATAGTCTTACATTATTCTTACCGGTTGATAATCCATGTCTTGCACATGGATGAGTACTCAAGGGTGGGGGGGGTAGCACCTTTAAAGATAAGGAAAATAAGTGAAATCAAAATAAATAAAAATAGACCATTCCAAGCAAAATCAAGCAATCTAAAAGAAAATCATGTACTTGAACTCTTCATGCTACGGAGACCCTACTGTCACCAAGTTTTATTTTCACACAAGTTAGATTTGCCATGAAAAACACACTTACATAAATAAAACACGTTGTTCCAACATGACGAGCTCTGTGAAAAGTCACAAAAGTAGTTTCACAGGTTCTTACCTTCCTTCTTACCTTCTTTAGTCCTCCTAGTCTTAAATGTGTGAACAAACAAAAATCCTTTTTATATTTTTTGTATTTTTAGTGAAAACTAAAATATTTCAAAACCAATTCCTTTAGTGCCTACCCAACAATGACGCCAAAAATGTTGGTCTAATTTACTTGCATAAATTAGGACATTAAATTATCAATCTGGAAGTCCATAAACTTGTGAGGTGCAATCATTTTATGTGAGGGAATTAGATTTGAATTTTGTTCTACAAACTAAGAGGAAAATCCAAACTTGAAGATGATCATCAACTACTCTTTGAAATCTAGAAAGTGCAATCTAATCTATGTTGAATTTTTACTTATACATATAGCAATTATGGTTCTTCTTTATTATTACAATCATTTAGAATAGTAGCTGCATAAATAAGATCATTGCAAGAGAGACAATCACATAAACAATAGAGACACATAGTTTATCATGGGAAACCCTCATGGGGGAGAAAACCTAGCAAAAATTTCCTCAATATATATAGAACAAAGACCGAACAAAATATCCTCCTCTACTCCTTAACTAGGAAGAGTAGCACACCACTTAACCAAGAAATACCAAGAGATAGACCAAAACCCTCCTTGATGTCACCCCCAATTGCAACAGTTTCTCCTCCAAGACTTGCACACTTCTTCATAGTTGCAGAGCTAGTGTGGTGAGCGTGTACAAATGAGACACCATCCTCACATATAAATACAAGTTGTGAGGTGGCTTTAGGGTTGTGACTCTTCACTTGGTGGAGCTGAATTTTCCTAGAAGTGGCTAAAACAACTTTACAATTACTAGGGGACGACTTTAGACTTACCACCATACAAATACATGTTGACCAATCCACAAAAGGGGATTTGATCTTATACAAGACCCAAATTGATAAATCCACAAAAGGGGATTTGATCTATACAATAATGACTCAAATATAAGTAGAATATTCTTTGAAGTTACAATAATTCAACACTCCCCCTTAACAAGAAGGGTATTCTACTGAAAATATTAATAATAACTGACTGGAATCAAAAAATCATCAAGAGAAGGGGACATCATCATCAACATCAGGAACATTTTTGGTCATATCTATAGGTTATCAGAAGTTTTTCTCATCATCAACATCAGTAGAAATTGAACATCAACATCATATACAACGCAGAGCTAGAGTAACATCATCATCATCAACAACATGAAGCTAGAACATCAACATCAATGGCATGAAGCTAGAACAACAACATCAACAACACGAAGTTGGAACATCAACATCAACAACACGAAGATGGAACATCAACATCAACAAAATGAAGTTGGAACATCAACAGCATGAAGCTGGAACAAAAATATCAATAGCACAAATATGGAACAACAACATCAACAACACGAAGTTGGAACATCTGTTGGAAGATTGGTTGGTGTCATTGATGTCAACCCTAGTCATTGTTTTTGGACCGCAATATTGATGAAGGTATTTGGACATGAAGGACAATGCACATGAATATACAACACCCATGGATGGATAGTATACATCATGTTGTTTCTGGTGGTATATGGCACATCACGTGGATCCTCATGGTTGAGGAGAAATGAATTTTTGAAGATGACAAAGTGAATTGAAGAAATAAGTACATGTAGGCCTTGAAGATAATTAAAGAAAAGAATTACAAAATAAGAAAGTGTCAGGTCAGCCCTAATGTTAAAAGGAAGTGACATAAATGGTATAAATACATATCATTATACATTCATTTTATATACAAGTCGAATTTCAGATGAAATCAGAAGTAAAGAAGGTTGGATTTCAAGGGAGGATGAAGTCTTTTGGTGATGTGTTCTAAGGTATGTTATTTTCAGGTCATCTTACCATTTTCGCTATAACATTTTTTTCTAGAATGATTCATATGGTTAAATTGCTATGGCATTGAGAAGACATATCAAGGTACCTGTTGTAAAAGTTTCAGCTATTGATTCGCTATAATTATGGAGATACACTCTGTGCAAGATAGGGTTTTTGACCAGTCTTGAAGCTAGTCAATAAACATGTGTTCCAAGTAAAAAAGTCATAACTTCTTCATAAATAATTGAAATGAAGTTGGACCATTTCCATTGGAAATAGTACAGACTTTAGTTTCTTGTGTGCAAGTTTCAGAATCAGATGTTAAATATTGAGCGTAGGGCATGTTGTACAAGTAGGGTTTTCTGAATAAACCAGAATTGAATAAAGTCTACCATTCTTTGTATAACTTCCTTTTGGGGAGGATTCAAGGAGTGAAACTTGGAGAAGTTTCAGAGAATAAACTGAGTAATATTATATGAAGGATCATTTTATTCCAAGAATTGAAGAATTGCAGAAATTGAGGAAGTCTCAGGAAGCATTATCAGGTTCTATGTGATGGTTGGTTGATGGTCATGATTTAATGTAAAGTTTTATTATCTCTCATATATTCTTGAGTGGAAGGAAGGGGCAAGGATGGAGAGTTAAACTCTCTCTTGATATAGGATTATTGTATCTTCCTCTTGGAGGTTTATCCCTCCCTTTACATTTGGAAGTTGTAGCTACCTTTGGAAGTCATTACTTCCCTTGAACAAAAACTATTGATTATTTCTCATATAGTGTGCATGGTGTATTGTGGTGTATTGGTGTAACTCTTATACTATTGTTCATTTCTCATTGGATATAATTGAATGGTTTAAGTATAAGTTGAAAAATGTTTTTAAATTGTACTTGATACTGATTCACCCCCCTCTCAGTATCAACAACATGAAGCTGGAATGTCAAAAACAACATTACGAAGCTGGAAAATCAACATAATGAGGTAGGTGCATCAACAAGAACATTTGTGGTACTCTAACAGAATGTTCTTACTAGACCTTCAAGATTTACCCAGGAATCATAAGATTATCTAGGATATAAAATCCTAACTAAGCTACCATGTGGTACTTTGACAAAATGTCCTTGCTGGACCTTCAGGATATGCCCAAGAATCATAAGATTTTGTAGGACATAAAATCCTAACTGAGCTACCACTATTTACCATAACTTACATATACATGGACATGTACTCTTATAGATCGTCCTTACTAGACCTTCAAGATCTATCCAGGGATGATTAGTTCCCTAGGATATAAAATCCTAACTGAGTTACCCATTGTTCGTCAAGATACCATAGTATCATCAACATCACTCCCCCTTTTGAGGGAGGTCCTTTCGGACTATACCAAGTTTGTCTCAAAAGTACTCAAACTTCACACGAGACATAGGTTTAGTCAACACATATGAAACTTTCTCATATGTGCCAACATGTTGGAGCTTCACAACTCCCTTATGTACCAAGTCATGAATGTAGTGGTATCGGATCTCAATGCTCTTCATTTTATCATGGTAGTATCCATCTCTAGGTCAAATAGACATGTCATAAATTTCCAAATCCATATGGCTTCACAATTTGGCAGAGCATGATGTAATGTACTCTGCTTTTGTCGTATTGAGAGAAATATTGGATTTATTCCTGCTTTTCCACAAATTCATGGCTAACCTAAAACTAAAACAACATCTTGAAGTGATTTTTCTGTCTAAAGAATTTCCATCCAAATCTAAATCAGTATAACCATACAGTCTGAAGTCATGGTCTCCAGTATAACAGAGAACATAGTCCAAGGTACCCTTAAGGCATCTCATCACATGATTTATAGCTACAAGGTGAAAACATCTGGGCTTCACCAGATACTGACTCAAGGTATTCACAACAAAGCATCTATCTGGTCTGGTATTCATCATATACATCAATGAACCAATTATCTATCTGTATAGTGTAACATCAACTATTTATGACGAAGTATCAACCAATAAATTCAAATTCATCTCCATAGGAGTGGACATGGCACTACAGTCCATCATGTCGAATCTCTTCAGAATTTCCACAGCATACTTTCCTTGACTAAGGAAAAAATATCTTATGGGCTCTACCATACTTCAAGATCTAAGAAATAGTGCATCGGGCCTAGGTACTTCATTTCAAATTCAATGGTAATATTCTTCTTACAATCTATGATGGGATTTTCTTCATCTGCAAGAATAATTCATCCGCATATAGCGGCAATATAATTTTTCCATCATTCTCAATCTTGAAGTAAAGGTTGGGATCAACTTTACTCTTGGTAAATCCCAAACGCATTAGAAAACTATCAATCCTACCATACCAAGCTCTTGAAGCTTGCTTCAACTTTCTCAAATACAATGTAATCTACACAATCATGTGCTATCTCTATGTGATTTTTACAATAAACTATTTGTCTCACTTCCTGAGGGTATGTCCTCTACTCTCTCTGCAACTATTCCTCTAGGACTGGGACTCTGCACCTCTAGTTGTTCTGAAGCTGAGAATGACTACTACATTCCCACTATGGTTGATAAACTGTGAGAGTAAATCCTCTACTCTATCATGAAAACAACTTCATATGAAACTGAGAGTGGATGATATTGAAGGTAGATTTTGTTCTTTCATGGAGGTAACTCAATATCAAGTACAAGGACTATTCCCTTTGAACCTCATACTATATCATAATCATGGTTGTTTTGACTGTCTTCACGAGCACTCAAACTATTTCTTCAATTACTGGAGAAAGTGTCTTATCATAGTCTTCTCCCTCTTGCTGGGAGAATCCTCTAGACACAAATCAAGATTATGCATCTCTATGAATGGTCCTAGGGAGGCTACTCCTCCTTACTGGATTTTGAGGGTTGACTCCCCCTGAACTCTAGCTCCTTCTGAGCTGGTACTTGGTGGGGTCGCCTGCCTCACCACTGATGGAGTCATCTGCTTCTCATGATATGGTTCATCAATTATATATGGTTTTTCATCCTGCAAAGTGTCATGGGAACATATTGATCTCTTCCTGGTTACTACAATGGTTTTGGGTAGTCCCTAGTACTAACTTTTTTTTCTCCCTCTGAGCCTTTATTTCTTCTAATTCTACAAAAACTTCAGAATCTATGCAAGATATACTTGGTGTTGAATACCAAGTATTAATATGAAAAGTTGAGTCAGGCTTCAAACAAATTCTTCTTTCTGTGAAGGTGGCTTCATTATCCATTGACCAAGTATATTGTGAGTTATATTCTAATGTTTCATCATCTTTGGAGCCTTTCGCTCCTTACAATCAATCTCCATATGAGATATTATGTATCTCAAAAAGTAGCTTCTTCTTCATCTTTTTTGGTATATGGATGTATATGGTCATGTATAAAACTTGGATAGTCTGCTGCATGTCTCATCTAATATGTTGCCTCCTGCAACCGTCACTATAGCTCCCTCGGGATTATCACCTATGACCTGCCCGAAAAAAGAACAATAAGGGAGAAACAATAGATAAGAATAATACTATTAATAAAAACAATAGTGAGAACAATCGTCACAGTATCTCCTTTAGAGATATCACTTGTGACCTTCCTGAAGCAAGGGTAAAATGCAAGAAATACAATAATAAGGAATGAGAGAAACACTCTTCTAGTGTTGTGATCAATAATTCCTCCATGGTAACTTGGAAATAAAACAAGAAGTTTCTCCTAGAGGATATGTTAGTTATATCTGGTAAATGATTACAATAATCATTTATCTGAATAATTCTCACATGCTACCAATTATAAAACTTTTCAAAGATTGCTATCACAACTATAGTATTTACTTGTAATGAGGCAATTATATGACATGTGAAAATTTGAATATTATCAACTTAATAAATCAAACCTGGAGCTTGGAGTATTGTCCTCAAGAATGAGTGTGTTTCTTTTCTTTCGATTCTCCTTCACTCAAGATGACAAGTATTGTATTCAACCTTTCCTCTGTACTAAGATAATATTCTATCTTGACAGAAATATAAGTTAGGGAATAAACTCTATAATCTCAACTTTAATTAATCTAATACTTTGACTTTAATTTTTATCGATGGTTAGTATGATAAATTCAACAGATCAAAATGAAACCTGGATATTCATAATATTACAATAATTCCATAACAAGTAGAGGCATATCAAAGTAATCAAACCTGTGGTGCATAGTTCATATGAATGTGTTGGATTTAAGATCCCTCTAGATCTACGATTGTTGTTTATAAAAAATATCCTTTCTCATGCAAATACCCTTTTAAAAATAATGATACAGTTTAAAGATATGGAAGTACATACCTCTAACATTATCTTGCTAGGGTAAGGTGCACTAGGACAATAAAAAATCAGTCTCAACACTTCACAAAAATTTTCATTGCAACTGGCATGAAGGAGCTGGTACGAAGGAACTGGCACTGCAACTACAACTGATACCGCAACTACAACTTAGGGTTATATGAGGAAACCCTAATTTATCAAACTTCAAATTTATGAATTCTGATCCAAGGACTAGATGTGCCCTCCTAGGCCGAGTTCCTAAGTGTGGTTACTTTCTCCAACATCCTCCTCAAAAAAGGAAAACGTCACACTTAGGGTTTATGGAGAAACCCTAATTTTACAGCAGTTGCAATACTGAAATTGAATCTTGGATCTAGCCATTACTTATAAAATATGATTTGGTCTCTTTCAAGCCTACTCTAATACCATGTTGAAGTTTTACTTATACAACTAGCAATTACTATTGTTCTTTATTATTACAACCATTTAGTATATTAGTTGCATAAATAAGATCATTGAAAGAGAGAAAATCAAAGAAACAATAGAGACACATAGTTTATCCTGGAAAACCCTCATGGGGGAGAAAACCCATCAAAAAAATCCTCAATATAGATAGACCAGAGAACAAACAAAATATCCTCCTCTACTCCTTCACTAGGAAGAGTAGCACACCACTTAACTAAGAAATACCAAGAGATGGACCAAAACACTCCTTGACGTCACCCCCAGTTGCAACAATTTCTCCTCCAAGACTTGTGCATGTCTTCATAGATGCAAAGCTAGTGTGGCAAGTGTGTACAAATGAGACACCATCCTCATATATAAATACAAGTTGTGAGGTGGCGCTAGGGTTGTGAATCTTCACTTGGCGGATCCTACTTTTCCTAAAAGTGGCTAAAACCACTTTACAATTACTAGGGGCCAACTTTAGAAATACCACCATACAAATACATGTTGACCAATCCACAAAAGGGGATTTTATCTTATACAAGACTCGACTTGATCAATCCACAAAAGGGGATTTGATCTATACAATAATGACTCAAATATAAGTAGAATATTCTTCAAAGTTACAATAATTCAACAATCTAATATTTAAAACTTCAAATGAAATATAATTCTTTCAACCTTCTATTGTCACAGTTCCAATGGTAGCAAATAAGGTTGTGGAGTGAAATGTGCCAATAAAGTGTTCTCTTCAAAACATTACTCTGTCAACTGGTGAGATTGAGGGTTTGAAAGAAGGATCTAACACACATGTAGAATGAAGATAACTAGAAAGTAATCACTCCAACGAGAAAGTAAATAATATTTTCAACCTTGACTACACATGCATACCTAGGAAGAATATCAGGTTATGAGATGAAATATGCCTTGAGAAAGGCTCACACAACAATGCTATTTTCACTTATGTAGGTTATTGATAAGGAAATTATATGCACACATACTTGAATGGAAAACTAGTTTAAATAAAGAAATCATAATTGATTCAAGTTTGAATTGGTTGATTAAGCATGTATTAGGGTCCCTATTGGTAGAAAATCTGGTTGTAGAGCCTCTGGCTCACTCCCTCAGGTGACTCAAGGAATTGCAGCAATACTCTGTTAGACTCCTCAACCATATACTTAACCATGCAATACTAAACTTGTCTCTTAAAATTAATAGTTATTCTATGGAAATAAAACTCAATATGTTCATGAACAACACTAAAACTATGATAAATAATAAAGTAATAAGACTAATAATTTAAAACAACAAATTATGAGCAAGTATGGGATAGTAAAAACATGAAATTGAAATTATGTACAAGATGAATAAAATCTCATGAAAGTAAAGGGTTGTTTACATTAGTATGAAAAGAAAACATATGAAAATATATACCAACATCTACATATATGAACAACAAATAAAACAAGTGTACAGACTGAGACTATGGGGGGGCTCCATGCCTTGGATTGCACACTAGAAGCTACCAGTGAATGGAAAATCACAAATTCTGCATGTATTGCTGAAATGAAAGCTGAAATCATAGCTCCATGACTGAAGTTTCTAAATACCAAACTCACAAAATAATTCTCAAGAGTTTTGAATTGAAAAAACTACCTATTAAGCTTGATTTACCTTGATTTATACACAAAACATGAAACTAATTTCTAAAAATCCTTTTTGTTTCCAACCATAAGTTATTCTAAGCATCCTTCTAGATTGGATTTGACCTCCTCCGTGTCCAAAATCGTGGAAAAATTATGAATACTCAATTATGGGTGAATTTTCTCCAAAAATATGGGTTTTACTTTTTTAGAAAAACCTCCAAATATCCAAAATCACATAGTTTTTGGAAAAGTTTCCCTTCAAACGCCTAATTGGGAATGTTCTTCACAAAACCCATGTCCCATAATTTTCAAATCCATCTTAATCGGTCCAGAAATCTCATTTGAATATCACTGTGTGATTTTTCTGCTATAAACATTGTTGAATAGTGGTTGAGTTGACCATGCGTTGACCTGGTTTGTGCGAGAGATTTTTTGGAGAACCAATAGGAAACGAACCATACCATGAACATGGGGTAAAAAAATCATTGTCCCCGATTTCGCCCAACTAGCCTGCAAACATGCTAACCACAAAGCGATTAGGGGAACCTAATTTTTCTAGTAATGACTGGTAAAATACTCAAAAATTTAATATGTTGGCTTGTTAAATAAAAATTAGAAATAAAACCATAAGTTACCTTATAATCCTGTATAGGCCTTTATTAAGCAGAAATGGATGTGGAAAATACCAAAAATAGAGGAAAATGGGTTTAGAAATAGGTAGATATGGTGATTTTTATATGACAAAATATGGTACCAACAGTCTTCTAGGGCATCTAGCAAGAGATCAAGTGGTCACTAGGTAAAACCCTAGAATTTATACAATTATAAAACCTATAATTTACCAACAAATATAAGTTCAGGGGATGTATGATCACAACCCTAAATTTGACCTTGTATGCTTTAGCAAGCTTAATATGAATAATTAAAAAGGAACGGGATGCACAATTTCAATATTTATAGGGTTTTCCAACAAAATTATCCAAGGAAATAAGATAACATGCAACTTATCCACAATTAGATAAAGCATTCACCAAAAATATCAAGAATAAACACATTAAATTGGAAAGAACACTCGCTATGCCAAGTCGATGTGCATGAGAAAACCCTAATTTCATGAACCATCCATGAAAAACAAGCAAAGCATTCACAATATCACCCTCCAAGAGGTGTGAACAAGTACTCCATGATGAGAAAAGAATATGAGAGATAAATAGAAGTGATTCTCCACAATTGTGAGTTATGATTTGACAATGAGGGAGTGCTAGCATTCTTATATGAGGCAAGCTTAGCACTACAACCCTCAAAATCCCATAAAAAGATAAAATATGTATGATACGAGTTGGATAGGTCAAGTCCGACCCCCCAACATAAAGATAACATGAAAGTACATCAAAACGTCCCCTCAAAAAAGACACATGTGGGTGTTAGATCCTCCAAAGTCCATGACACCATGCTCTAGAAGTATAAGGCCACATCTCTCCATCAAAAAGGTGAAACAATCATCAAAGGTCACATCTCTCACCCTAAAAGTCATATCTCATCACCATCAAGTGCCAATGCATCATCAAAATGAGATGTCATCATGCTAGGTCAAGTCACCAAGCATCAAACCATGACATCATCATCATAGGTGAAATGCCCAAGGGAAAGAGTATGACGTGATAGGTGAAGAGGGATCCATAACCTATCCTAAGAGGTGTGACATCATATCCAAGTGAAACATTATCCAATAAAACCCTCATATGATCAGGGGTACACTTTCTAGTATGTGGTTCTTTCTACCCCCTCAATGGTACATCATGTTGTATCCACAATGCCTAGGATCATTTATCCATCATCCAAGGTCAAGGAAGTGTGTGGGTGCTTCGGATTATTTCTAATCAAATATGCATCAGATGTGCAATGCCCTTCTTATAGTGAACAATGTCCTGGGTTTCATTGTAAAAACATCCTCCAATGATCATGTCAAGGGGCATCATGATCAAGAAAATTCCACAGAATCAGGTAATACCAACAACTACAAGATACAAGATCCATTAGAATCATACAAAGTAGGACACCACATAACACAAGACCCACATAAGTAATTCACATTAGGTATCTTCTTCGAACTTCACACTAGCTCAATACTTTATGCAATTTTCCAAGTTTAGGTATGGGAGGACCATAAAAAGTCCCTATTAGGTGTGACAATACCCAGGTAGAGAGATAGCTCCCAGAAAACCCATCAAAGTGTAAGTATAATGATGATGTGGCATGGAGTTTAGTTCATGGTTATGAATTCATTGACATGCAAGGTAACATGCTCTGTCCATTTTTGTAAGTGCATTTATAGAGGGAGCACTTGCTTCTTGAGATACTATTTCCTCGATAGTGTGTGTATTCCAAACACCTTTCTTGCCTTTTGATATTATTTTATTTCGTTTGCAAGTCCCCTTTTTAGGTTTCAAGCATTCATTATTTTTCTTACTAGAATTAAGTCCTTTTAATTGATATGCATTTAGTGCATTAGGACTAGGAGTGATCACCTCATAGTGAGGGGGTAAAGCTCAAGACAACCTCTAGATTTTGACTTGGTCATTTATTATCCCATCATTTCTTCTTTATTTTATATCATGCTTTTTTTTTATTCATTTTTTCCTAGCAGTTGCATCAACCTTGGCATTATATCCCCTCTTCTCATAAGAGAATTAACCAAGGGCCTTTTTGGTGTACATGTAACAACCATTACCAAAATATAGAACATTGTGGAAGGTCCCAAGATGAAAAGTGTTAAGTATGGAAGGGAGTGATACATTACCCCTGTCAGGGTCTCCCAATAGTACCCATGTTACTCAAGAATGACAACACTGGACTGGGACACAAATGATGGCCACCAAGGTTAAACAAGGTAAAAAGCATAACTTCCAAGATCATGATCCATTATCTGATTTCAACCCATGGTCCTCACCTGAATTCCTAATGCAATAAATGTGACACTTTATATGAAACAATGACTAGTGTACCT
Source organism: Picea sitchensis (assembly GCA_010110895.2). Taxonomy (NCBI): domain Eukaryota; kingdom Viridiplantae; phylum Streptophyta; class Pinopsida; order Pinales; family Pinaceae; genus Picea; species Picea sitchensis. The sequence continues at coordinate 179,299 of SNQJ01S0000908.1, read as the reverse complement.
CATGTGTGCTTGGACCACCATTATCAGATGAACCATGTTGATCAAGTGAAATGAGATGAGTTTGATGAAGAGGTTGGCATATGAGGGGATGATGTCTGTGGAGAATATTGATCATCATCATCATCATCATTGGGATGATTGTCTTCATTGTGAGCCATGATACATGATCTCCTCTAGTTAGCCCTAGGTGAGAGGGGGGTTAATTATCACAAGCAAAAAGTTGGTATCTTGATACAAATGCATAAAATCATGAAATGTAGTAAAATGCTACTTTATTTTAACCCCATCCACATTGTTGTTTCAATTCAAGAAGTTGGAAATCCATTTGACAATTTTGATACCACAACCACCCACAAGAGTTTGAGGGGTCCAAGAGCAGGAATGATCTTCTATAGGAAAGGCCCCAAGACTCCTAAAAAGGGACAGCTAGAGGTTACCCTCTATGATTATGAGAATAGAGTAAACTTTTTTATGTTCCCATCCAAATTGTGGCATTCATTGTGGCTCTTAAGTAGGTTATGACTATTTTCTTTAAGGCATATGTTAAGTAAGTCAAAGCAAATGTGGTTTCTAATGGTACCTACTTGATGAATAAGGGATACAATTTTTTTACAAGTGACACATAAAATTACTTAGTTTTATGGGATCTCTGTCCAATTGGACTAACTTAATACCATCTTATATATGTTCATAGGTGATCTATTACTTGAGCATATTCTAGCAAACAACGTTTAATGGCCTTAAAAAATGTGCAATTATTTTGATTTACTTCATTTTATTAAGAACTTTGGAATCCTTCATAGAAATATGCAATAAATTATTTGGTTTTTACATGAAATAAGGTGGAAAAAGTTTATGATAGTAACATAACAATCAACAATAATTCAGTTTATGGTGACAATAATGTTATGTCATGTGGTGGTGTTTGTATTAGAAATTGAATGTTGCATTTAAATCTCTTAAGACATGTTGCACAAAACTAGGGAATTATATCGATATGATTTATAATGTATTGTTGTTGATTAGTTTTTGAGTAATAATGCGTCAACATTATTCAATTGGATGCTTCAATTCATATGTCAATAGAATTTGAGGTTAAAAATTAATAGATAAGCAACAACCGACAATGGGTTAATCGAGGTTGAATCTTGATTATTTGCATTTTATGTTTGTATTTCAATAACTTGTTAGTTATTTCATTACAAGTACCCCAACCATGAGCTCAAAAGGTCTAAAGGAAGTTAATTTTGAGTAGATTGGAGAGTTCCTCCACTAGTATATTAACATCACTTTGGCTATCTAGATGGAACATGGGAAACTTCTCAAGGATATCAACTAAGGATTTTTCGACAATAAGGACACCGAAAATCCAAAAATTGAAGTGGATAAATTCTCTACTAAATTTGACATGCCTGGCTTTGATGTAGCTATAATTAAGTTGCAATAAGTGTGTCATAGGAGTAGCATATTTTGTGTTAATTTGGGTACATGGTTATTAGCATTAATATTGGTTACTAAAGGGATATATTCCTATAGCTTGATCAATAAATATGCATTGTTGATGAGTTTTACATTGCATGAATCTAAGAACTTATTTGTGCAATCAATAGAAGATGACTAAATTTATTAATTAGATGCATTAAATTGATTTTTCAATTAAATGTACCCAAAGTCTGATTATCTTTCCCAACTTGTAATATTCTACTTTTGTCTATATGTCCCATGCATTGGGCAAGTTCTCTAATTGGAACTATGCAATCTTGTTTTGTTATCATATCACATAAAATACTTATATATATGATAATTTTCCATCATTCTTAGTAGAAAAGTTACTTTATGAATCTTTGCACTTGGTATATTATTAATAAAGGAGACTGAAGAGAACATCTCAATATTGCATTGGGACCCTTTAAACTCCCACTAATCCTAACTTCATTGTGAAAAATCCTAACTTCATTGTGAAAAGTAGTTAAAAAACATTGTGGAGTTTGAATATTATTTAATGCTTGGATTTGTTGCAAGTTATTATTTATTTTGGTGCAATTGAATTGACCACCAAGAACCATCCTATATCGCAAAGATTGCATTATTCCTTTCCAATTTAAGCTTTTCCTTTAGAAAATTTATTGTTTTTTGAACTCTTGAATTCCTTAGCAGGGCTCTTAATTAGGTTAATAAAATTTCTATTGACAATTTCTTCCATCATGCAAATCAATGTGTTAAAATATATTTTTTTTCAATTCCAAGTGTGTAATGATGGAAAAGTGCTAAACATTGTGGATTGTGGACATTTCTATAGCACCTTATTACCTTATTATATTGTGGACAAACCCTGTGTTTCTTGTTTATTCTTTTATAGTGTCCTCCTCATGATACCTATTATCATCAACATAGCCATTAAGAAGAAGATGTTGGAGTAACTATCCTCTCTATAGAGACCTTATTTTTTTTTTAAATTGAATGTATTATTACAGGGTTTGTTAGTGTAGTTAAGTTGATCAGGAACTCCATCACTAAGATTTTCTTAGCAATCTTCCAATCTATTTCATACCATGAATTAGATAATTGATTTACTTTTTGAAAGATTTATTGAAAGTCAAAGTACGTATTTATGCAACTTAAAAGCTACAATGTAAAGTTATGATACAAGTTTTCAATATTGTTGTTATTAGAAAGGAGGTTGAAATCATTTTTAAAATATGTTAAGAAAATGTTATTTTGGGTTTATAAAAAAATAGGTGATTCTCACTATTAGGATCCTTTCTATTATCCCTTGAGATTTTCCAGGTTTTTCTTGGAACAATGTCGAGCCACCCCCAGGGAAAAGACTCATGATGAATCTTAAGGCCATATTTGCAGTAGAATAATTGTGCAATATTTGGGAAGTTTTTCCTTCTTTCTATTTCTTTCTCTTATGAAATTATAGGTCTTTAAACAGTCTCACCTTAGATGGAAAATTCTCTCAACTATCAGAGGCATATGTCTACGAGTGTTTCATACAATCAATATTTAAAAGGAGAATGAAGTGATGAATTGGAAGAAAAACAAAATTAACATACATGGCATTGTTGAGAATGAATCATGTAGCTTATGGAAATAGAACAACGTGCTGAGAAATTAAGAATTTAGCAACTCTAACGGGTGTATACAAACCAATAAAACATGCTTCAAACAATTAACATCTTAGTGTTATCATGATAGTGTTCATGCCTTAGTCAAGTTTTTATATTGGATCAAGGCAAGATCAACAACTCTTGGTTCTCCTCAGTCTTCCAAGGGATGGCTCATATTTTTCTTATGGGCCCCTTTAGAGCCCCCCCAGAAGAGTCTCGTTTGAGATTAATCCTCCAACGCTCTGAATATTCCCCTACGATCAACGGTACAAATTCATTCCTCTCTATGGAACTATATTGATGGTTATCAGATTCCTTTTGTCAGGGTTCCTCACAGGTCCTGGATCTGGACAACTTCGAATGTTCCCCTATGATCAACGGTCCATATATGATCCTCTCCGTGACACCAGATTAACGAACCTCATTTAATCAGTGAAATATCAATGACAAAGATCAAATAGAAATCGTCATCGGTGAAATGTAAAGAGCTAACATCTTTGCATGCCAACAAAGCACCTGATATACCTATTTGAAGTTTCCACGTGTCTGTGGGACCTAGATGACATCAGCTATGGCATCGTCAATACTGAAGTGAATCCAGGGTTGGTCAAGGAAAATCAACAACTCATTTTTAATGTTGATCTTAGATCGGAAGTTTCAATTCGATCTGATGAAGGCCTCATATTCCTTGTAGTCATACTTCTTGTTGAATCCCCAATTATGCACCTCCAACAGAACTCACTCCAACAACATTCCATATTTTATCTAGTTGATCGGATGATCGATGTGTTTCACGCTTTTGTGATATTTCTTTGATGGGTGTGACTTTGATCAAAGGTCGAGATTGCTTTCCGATTTTGATCTGATGATGACTGAGTCGCGCGTTCTTAGTAGGGTATTTTCAATTTTTTGTTGAACAAAGGATTACAAAGATCTGTTTAGTAGTCGGGCATGATGTATATTCTATCTGGCTTGTTTCCAGCTACCCCACAATTTTTATTTGTAACATATTTTTACTCAGGTGAAGGTAAACCAAATTTTACCATAGGGAAACTGCTCAAGAGTCAAGAAGAAGTAAATCATTTCAATAAGAGATGTTCTTATCTAAATCCCTGCATTTGAATGGTTTCTATTTTCCTCTAATTAGAAGCAGGAGACCTTTTAGACGTGGGTCTTCAAATAAGTTTAGGAGTAAGATCACGATTTATGTACTGGTTGAAAAATCCTTAAGGGAATTTTCCCAAGGATTGATTTTGTAACATAAGAGTTGGAGTAGACTTTGTTGGAACACCTCAATCATGTCAAACCCTCGGATTTACCTTCGTAGGTTACTAAATTCGAGCTTTGTGGAGGGAGGGCGTCTCCTTCAAATCATTCATCTGTGTGACCGAGGGCTCATGTCCACGACCCTAATCAAATCATGGCTAAAAGTTGAGCGTGTAGCCCTAAGACCTATCAGGGAATCCATATGACCAGGACCTTGGAACCCTTCGCTAGGTCCAAAAGGAGCTAAGCTATCTTGGCTTCGAAACTCCAAGAGTCTGAAACTTTGGGAGCCTGGAGCTCTGAGACGTTATGACTTTACAACCTTCAAAACAAAACAAAGGCTACCTACTGGTACGATTACCAGCGAGGTTGACCGAAATCTGGTGGTTTCCTTAACTGTGACCATGGGATATTTCCCACCGTTAAACCCTGACCCACTTACCAGTCGTGAAGCAACATGATTCGTAGATCAGAGGATACTCGGGATCTTCCCTCACTGTTGGATCTACATAATGGTCAGTCTGGAATTGACCACTCTGGGAGAAAGGGAGTGTTAAATGGGTAGAACCCCAAATTTCAAACTCGCAAAGTGACGAGAACCATATATCCAAGGATGCTTCAAGATCTCCCATGACCATTGGATCTACACCATGATTAGTCTGGCATTGACCACTATGGGAGAAAGGGAGTGTTAAATGGGTAGAACCCTTGAATGCCAAAGTTGTGAAGCGACGAGGACCGTTGATCTGAGGATGTGTTAGGATCCCTCCTAACCGTTGGGTCTAGACCATGGTCAACTCGACACTGACCACTCCGGGAATAGAAAGGAAACTAGATGGCCAAGCTCCTGAATGTCAAAGTCGCGAAGTGGCAGAGGCCGTAGATCTATGGATCTACGTGGACCTATCTTGAACATGGGATAAAAGGAGTATTGGGAGGTTGTTGGTGGAAGTTTGGTCTTTGGAGCTCCAGGCTATTTTGTAGGTAGGAGAGGCTAGAGATTCCCGAAGGCTATCAGTATGAAGAGACATGGCCCCATGTTTAGCATGCCACGTGGACCCATGTTCAGCATGCCACGTGTTTCCTTGATTCGTATTTTTTATAGACCCTATATGCCCATTAGAATGTGACACATGTCACCCATTAATCGGGTCATGTGTCGTCTCTTCCCTTTGTCGTGTGTCATCCTCCTAGCGCATGCTCGCTTGGCCCGAAAGTTGGTGGAGTACCTGGGACATTAGGAGTTCGGGACTTTGGGGAACTTAGGATGTTGCAACTTCAAGGTAAATCGGTTGAAGGACTAGACCTACATTCCCCTACTTTTGCATTTAATGTACCACCATGTGTAAGTGTGGGCCCTTAGGGAGTCTGGGGTTTTGGAACTCAGGAGGTCTGCGATGGTGTATTGAATAAGTCTAAAAGGTCGAAGGCCGAACCCACGTGGTGGAATTTTGGGGTTTCGGGACTCTGAAGGATATGTGAATAGAGAGATGGATGTTCAGTGCCGAACTCTGAAATCATGTAAGCCTTTGCGTTAAACAAGGGTGAAACTTCCAATCCCGAGCTCGAATTTGAGCATGGTGAGATTTATTGGAAATCCCTTGATGAGAAGAAAGAGATGGAGATATCGAGAAGAGGATCTGAGATCTTTGAGTAAAGGCAATTTTTTTATACCCCATCCCTCTAATGGATACCTAAGGGGTCGGGTGTGTTACAGAGTGGTATCAGAGCCGGCAACAACACTTGGCCTACTTGGGCTCATGAACGAGTCGCATAAAAATATTATTAGATAACTTTTAAGGAGTAACCCTCTATCTTACCCCATTCATAAGAAACTTATTTAATCCACTACTAAGAAGAGGAATGAAACTTTATGTTGTTGTTATATGTTTGAAAGTCATAACTATGTGTTGCTAGTGTTCCAAATAAAGAAGTTGACTTCACCTTACAAATTGTATGTGATGTTCATAAATTAGTAGATAATTAACTAATAGAAAATGTTTTATCAGCACTCAAGCAGTCAGTGGACAGTGGAAAAAATGCAGTGTAAAGGATGGTGACACACCATGATTTGGGGTAAATCTCCCACAATAGAGAAGAGGAATATGATGAGAGGAGGGTGGTGGAAACCCCTCCATATTTGGTTCAAACCATAAGAAGCCTTGTGGCGGAATTACAGAGTTGTAAGGCTGACAATCAAAGGTTGATAAAAGAATAGGAAAATAAAATTGAAATTAACGCAATCCTACTGCAAATCCTATCAAATATACAAAGGCAGTTGCAACATGGACCAACATCCAGTCATATGGACAAACATCATACTAAGAAGACCCAAAGTCCACCTGAGATACAAAATCATGGTCTTGAAAGTGGCCACACAAGGAGGAGCACCTCAAGGAAGGCCCAACATGGAGCCAAGAGACACTCAACGGAAGAATCCTCTAGTGAAGAAACGGACAACTCCAAGGAATATTCTAGTAGCAAGACTATTTCACATTCCAAGAGGAGAAGAAAGAAGAAGAAATAATCCAAGAGCCATGACCCTGAATATTTTAAGAAATCTAAATCACCCATTTTCGATGGAGAAATTAAGAAGGAGGAAGAAGCAAAAGTTTGGTTGCTTGGCTTGAAGAAGTACTTCAAAGTCCATGACTACTTTAAAAACTTAAAGTTTCAAATATCCATTTTCAACTCGAATGGAAAGAACTCCATTTAGTGGGGGGACCTTAGGAATGTGAAAGGAATCCATGATAAGGACATGTCATGGAAACAATTTGAGAAATACTTCAATAAGAAGTATATGTCGGAAAAATACTTTGATGGGAAGACCAAGGAGTTCTATGAACTCAAATTAGGACAACTCACAATAGATGAATATATCAACAAATTTCTTGAGATGATAAGGTATGTGCCCTAAAGGATGAAAATTTAAATATGCAATGATTTATTAGTGGGATGCCTCAGTCCTTCCAGGATAGAATTGAATTTGATGAACCCAAGACCTTAGAGGATACTATCTGGAAGGCAAGGTATTTCTATGAGAAATTCAAGAATAAGGTAGAACCTCATGAGGACTGGAAGAGGAAAAGTAATTTGGGATTCAAGAAGAAGGGGTTTAAATCCTCAATATTTAAGAACCATTGGAAAAGTTCTAAGATGATCCTTCCCACTAAAAGTGTATATCAACAGAATTTCCCACCTAAGAGTGGTAATAAACCCTTTGGAGCATCCCTAGTTAAGACTGATAACACATAGAGAGAACCCTTGAAATGTTGGGGTTGTGGAGAAGAACATTTGTTGAGGAACTGTCCACATATGCAACAGAACAATAGGAGGGTTTACAACATCCAAGAGTCTACCATAGTCAATGATGTGGCTAGTATCATGCCACAAATTTATGCAGCCTTGGATAATAGACAAGCTAACCACCAAGCTTCAGTGGTGGATATGGAAGGTATGATTGCCAACCATCTAGTTTCCATTTTAATTGACCCTATTTCTAATCTGAGTTATGTTTCCCCTCAAACTATTGAGAAATGTAAATTGCAACAAGTAAAACATGTTAAATCATGGCGGGTACAACTAGCCATTGGAAGCAAAAGAAAGGTAACAGAGTTCATACCACCATGCCAATTCATTATGAATGGATTACCCACCTAAGAAACCCTAAATGTGCTCCCTTTAAAACCAAATTAGACTGGTTGGATGCCCATAAAACCAAGTTGGATTGTTACAATAAAACTTTGGAGTGTGAAGATGGAAAAGGGAGAAAAATAACCCTACATGGAAGTCAAAATCATGTCTCAGTGAGACAAATATCATCCCTTCAAGTGAAGAAGTATTGTAGAAAAGGATGTCCTTTGTATGCAATACAAGTGTTGAACTCTGTTGAGAACAATAAACCAAGCCTAGAGGACCATCCCATATTAAGAGAGTATAAATATATGTTTCCGGAAGAGGTACCAACTCTACCTCCAAGAAGAGATATTGAATTTTCAATAGAACTTGTACCAGGAGTGGTGCTAGTGTCTAGAACACCCTATAGAATGAGTACAATAGAGCTAGTTGAGCTCAAAATAAAGCTAAAGGAGATGTTGGACAAAGGTTACATTCGGCCTAGTGTGTCTCCATGGGGAGCACCAACCTTGTTTGTGAAAAACAAGGATGGCACACTCAGGTTGTCCATAGACTATAGACAACTCAATAAGATGACCATTAAGAATAAGTATCCCTTTCCAAGGATCGATGACTTGTTTGACCAATTAACGGGTGCTACAATTTTCTCCAAGATTGACTTGAGGTCTGGATACCATCAAGTCCAAATTAAAGATGAAGACATCCACAAAACATCCTTTAGGACAAGATATGGTCACTATGAATTTGTGGTGGTGCCATTTGGACTTACCAATGGACCAACCACTTTTATGTGCTTAATGAATAATGTAGTCAGTAAGTTTTTGGATAGATTTGTGTTGGTTTTCGTTGATGATATCCTAATATATTCTAAGAGTAGGGAAGAGAATTAAGAACATCTCAATTTGGTACTCCAAGTGCTGAGAGAACATCAGCTCTATGCTAAGTTTAGTAAGTGTGACTTTTTCCAAAGACGAGCCTGTTACTTAGGTCATGTTATTTCTGAAGAAGGAGTGGCAGTTCACCATGACAAGATCAAATCCATTATGTATTATCCTACCCCGAAGGATGTATCTGATATCAAATCCTTTATGGTCCTAGCAAGATACTATAGAAGGTTCCTAAAGGGATTCTCCAAGATCGATTTCCCAATCACCTTCCTTTAGAAAAAGGGAGTTAAATTGATTTGGACATCAGAATGTGAAGAGATATTCCAACAGCTAAAATACCTTCTAACAAATGAACCTATGTTGAAGATTGCAGACCCAAACAATGACTTCCTTGTGTGCACATATACCTACAAGGAAGGGCTCGAAGGAGTCCTTATGCAAGAAGGACATGTTATTTGCTACAAATACAAAAAATTGAATGAGCATGAAATCAATTATGTGACCCGCAATTTGGAATTGGCTTCCATAGTACATGATTTAAATATGTGGAGGCATTACCTCCTAAGTAGAATATTTGTGCTTATGACAGACCATAGTGGGTTGAGATATTTGTTTGATCAAACAAAACTCAATGCTAGACAAGACGAATGGATGGCTCTCCTTAGTGAGTTTGATTTTGAAATCAAACATATCAAAGGAAAAGAAAATAGGGTGGTTGATGCTCTTAGTAGAAGTATGAAAGTGATTCACTTGGCAGTTGTAAGAACCTGTGAATCAGACATCAAGGAGAGAGTCAAAAGTGCACAAGAAACAGATGCATTATTCAAGATAGTGAAATCATACTTAGAACAAGAGACCACAGGGATGAAGTATGAGGTTCATCAATTGTTGAATGATGGCCTGCTAACTTACAAAGGAAGGTTGTATATTCGAAATTGTGACGACTTGAAGAGGATCATAATGGATGAACTACACAAAATACCATATATCGGTCATCATGGTTATCAGAAAATGATCACAGCCACTAGGAAACTATTTTATTGGCCGAGACTGAAAAAGGACATAGTTGATTACTTAGCTAAATGTCTAGAATATCAGTAGGTTAAAGCAGAGAACCAGCATCCAACAGGGTTTTTTTAGCCCCTACCAATCCCAAAATGGAAATGGGAAACCATCTCCATGGATTTCATCAAAGGGTCACCAAAATCAACCAAACATAATAACACCATCATGGTAGTTGTGGACAAACTAAGAAAGGATGATCACTTTATTCCTGTCAAATAAAATTGCAAGGAAATAGATATTGCCAATATTTTCATGAAAGAAATATTTAGATTACATGGCATGCCTAAGGAAATTATATCTGACTGAGATACGAAATTTACTTCAAACTTTTGGAAATCTTTGTTTGCTAGTTTTGAAACTAAATTGCTATTTAGTACAGCCTATCACCCTCAAAATCATGGGAAGATAGAGAGGGTAAGCCAAGTGTTAGAGGACATGTTAAGGATGTATGTAATGCATCACCCTAAGAAGTGGGAAGACTACCTAATGCTGGTATAGTTTTCTTATAACAATGGCTATCAAGAGTCATTGGAGATGAGTCCTTTTTAGGCCCTCTACGGTAGACAATGCAATACTCCAATCAGTTGGAATAACCCAGTAGAAAAAATTACAATAGGACCAGATATGCTAAAGGAAATGGAACAACAAGTAATTCAGATAAAACAAAATCTAAAAACAGCTCAGGATAGACAAAAAATCTATGCAGACATAAAAAGGACTCCTAGAGAGTTCAAAGTAGGGGATCATGTGTATCTCTGAGTTAGGCCCAGAAAAAATTCCTTGAGAATGGGAGCTTGTGCCAAGTTGGCACCTCGGTATTGTGGACCCTTCGAAATTTTCAATAAAGTGGGACCTATAGCATATAGACTAGCACTTCCTCCCACAGTGAAGGCATATAATGTTTTACAATTTCGTTACTGAAGAAATATGTACATGATTCTAATCATATGGTAAGTTATTCAGGTGGAACCAGAGGGAGAATTCCTACCAGATCCACAATGCATAATAGACAAGAAGGAAATCCCACTCCGGAATAGAACCATTGCACAGGTCCAAGTGAAGTGGAAACACTTTGGTCCAGATGAAACTACATGGGAAATGGAGGATGTCATAATACATGCAAACCCATTTTTGTTTACTTCTATACCTACAAAGCATATCGGCGGGTATAACATCGAGGACAATGTTCCTTTAAGGGGGAGGGGATTGTAATACCCTTGTTTCCCCCAGGTTGTAAATATAACAATAAATTTCCAAAAGACTATGGGCGGACTGAATATGTGTGGATGTTGGAATTGATGAACCTTTTTTTCATAAAAGGTAATGTATGTATTTTTGTTATTAAATAAAATGGATAGTGCTTCATAACTACTGAGGGGGTTTTCCAAGGTAGATAATGATGCATGAGAGAGATGGAGAATGATCCGGATTATTTTGAGAATGACATGAAGACAAAAATATAACCAAGATATAACAATGAAATACACAAAATTATAGAAGAGAAAACATAAATACAGTGAAACCCAACTTCTATTACTGAAAGATAGAAAAACATTGTAGAACACAAACTGGAAAAATCGGGTAGCTTATCTCTAAAAACAAAGAGATGTTGGCTACACTTCATCTACAAGAAGCTTTACATCACACTCCATTGCATGTTTAAAGGGCCTCCTTCACCTCAATTATATATGAGAGAGTGAGAAGAGAAAAAATCCTATGATGCATGTGGGATAAATTGGACTAATTTTATAAAATTCCATAGGCATGTAAAACACTAGGACTTCCCGGGCGGTCACCCATCCCAATATTGTTCTAGCCTGAGTGCACTTAACTGCGGATTTCTAACGGGATCTGGTGCAATAACGCTATGTTGTAGGAATGTATATAAGACCACTAGGAAATCATTAAATGATGTATGTAATTAACAAATGAAGATAACATTACATTCCATTCCCCATCAAAAGGGTGAATATCATGGTTTATCAAAACCACAGGCTCAAAATGGTGATTCAGTGGAAGAGGTGGATGGATATTGAGATTGATCTGGATCATTCCTCCCCCATTAGAAAGGAATGGTCCCCATTTCATCAAGTTCCCTTGGGAGACGAGGAGACTTCTGCTAAATCTAAACCTTGGTGTGTTTCTTGCCTTGCTGAAGAAGTTGTCCTGCTTAGCTTGTTGAAGGATTTCATGAACCTATTATTGGAGGGGTTGGATCTGTTCGACCAATCAAGCTACATGATCTACCTGAGTGTGGGAGGACTCTGTCGATGAAGATGCAGCATGAAGAGTATGAATGGTTTCGTTATAACCTTCCTTGATTGGGCAGTGTGGAGGCACCCCCGTAGGTGCAGCAAGAACATCTTGGTACTCATCTACAATCTTATCAATCTGCTTATGCTAGATAGAAAGGTATTGGGTTGAGGCTGCAGTGGTTGTAGTGTCCTTCTGTTCACCTTCTAATTGGATTGTGAAGAGGCTAAACTTTGCAGTATGAGAGATTAATTTGTGGCATTATTTTCATGGGACAATAGTCGGAACTACCTTTGGTATCTAGTATAGTTGACCCCCTAGAGTAACAATGATGCTACGGGGTCTAGACTCATCAACAACATGACGCCTCCACATATACGGTTGGCCTAATAGAACATCACAAACTTCCAGTGGGGCAACATCACACAATACCTCATCCTTGAAGGGCTTGATGCCATAGGACAGGCGACACTATTGGCTAACACAAAGATATTGACCCTAGTGAAGCCACTCGATGTTGTATGGTTGTGGGTGTGGTGTTGTTGGGAAATCCAACTGCTTGACAGCCTCTTTTGAGATTATTTTCTTTTGGCTTCCACTATCAACAATAAAATGCAGTGCGGTCCCCTTCACCCACATCTGTGAATGGAAGACTCACCCCCCCTCCTCAGTATCCTCTTCTAGTTGGATTGTTGCAGTTGCGACAGTAGTAGTGGGTTATGCATAAATGATCTATCTCCTTTTATTATTTTCTAAATCAGGGTCCAATTCAAGGTTTGGCTCTTTGTCTTTGAGCTCATCCAGAAATGATTGTATTGAGCGACATTCATCAGTGTTGTGATAAGGGTTGTTGTGGAACTCACACCACTTTCTGGTCTCTTTCTTAGACTTCTCGTTACCCTTCTTTTCCTGCATCTGGGACTGGATCTCTTGAGGTTCTCCTTCCTTGCTCTGTCCATGCTTCTCCCACTTACTATGCTGCTTGAATTTCTACTCAATTTTGATTGCATATCGATAAGAAACTCCTAGTGAGGAGATGTCCAAGAAATCCATCTTTATTTGGATGTACCTGTGTAGACCACTATGGTACTTCAAAACCAGTCTCCACTCGGAGTCTTTGATACCCAGCTTTGAGCACAAGGTATGAAATATGTTGGTGTACTCTGGCACTATCTAGTCTCTTTTCTGATGTAGAGTTGTCCATCTCATGTATTGGTCATCATAGTTTATGACATGGTAGAACTCCTCCTTTAGGGAATCTACAAAGGTTGCCCAATTGGGTTCTCTCCCAAATAATGTAGATTCATCCACAGTGTACATCTCCCAATAACCTTACCACTAAGATCTAACATGGGGAAGGGATTTAAGGAGCGTGAAGGTGATCTTTTCACTATCGAAATTTTTTTGGACAGACTAATAACCTTCTAGCAGATTCAACCATTTTCTAGAGCATTTGCATCTCTTTGGCCTTCAAATAAGGGGATGTCAAAATTGAATTGTACCTTGAAGGGTGTCTCACTTGTGAAATGGTTGCTTGTTGAAGATGCCTTAGTTGCCGTCATCGGCAGTCATTGAAGGATCTGAGCAAAGTTGCCCATCATCTTGTTCCTTTGTCGCACAAGGGCTTCCTCAAGCAACGTCTTGAAAGGATCTCCTGCTTTGTAACGACCCTAATTGAATAAATGATTAAAGATTACAAAACAAAATTAATTAAAGAAAATAAGTGTGATTAATTAAGTAATAATCAAACTGAAGATTACATTTAATGACTTGTGACATAAATTTAAGAGATAAATCAAAAAAAATGGGATAACGGGGATTGCGTATGCTGCAGAGGGTGGCATATGCAGGGCGAGAAGCCCAGAAATCCCGAGAGGATAAAAATGTTAATGAATAAATGAAGGACGGAGGATGGGGGTGGTTGAGGAGTGAATGCGTGAGTTGGCAGGGAGGAATAAGGGAAGGGAAGAGGGGGATGTGCGCACCATTCGGAAAGGGAGGAGGGAATGGATGCGGGGAAACTGTTGTTTTTCCATCGGCAGAGAGCTGAGAGCTTTACTGTGATATGTGTGCTCATATTGAGACACGAGACTTACTGGTTATGACATATTGATCAGGGAGGCACCGAGTTGCTAGAGGTTTTGGGCACAGGGGCCAGGATATCCGTAGATATCCTGGAGCTAGGTCATTTTCCTAGTTGGCAGGGTGGACATTAGTTTTGGGCAGTTATTTTATGTGTCTGTGGCAGGACTAGACTGTGTAGCAGAGAGCAAGGCAGTAGGCAACATAAATTAGCATCAGAACCAGGTACTTTGTCAAGTTATGTATTTATTTCTTTCTGTCATGAAATCAGTATTTATTGATAAATCTAAGCTACTGAAGTTTCTGTTATGAAAATCGATATTATGCTTGAAAGTTATTATTCAGTTTATTTCATAAAAAWTTTATGAGACTTAATGATGTTTAGAAATATTTTAGGTTGTTACATATGGTATCAGAGCGTCTTAGTTCGAAATCTGGAGCCTAAGGGCCGAAACCTGGAGTGTTAACTCCAGCCACGCTTAACCTGTAAGAAACACACATTCAGTTTGACCAAATAGGATGGATACAGCATGGTATCCAAGCAAATGATCTCATGTATATCATAAGAAATCGTTTTAGACAATACCCTTTAACTAGATCATATATGGTTACTACAGTTTAGCCGGAATATTTGAAGGAACGCCCTTTAAAACGGTAGCAGCAAACCAGAAAGTTTGAAGGATCATTTCATACAGAAATGGCTACCTTAAAGCAGCCGGATAAAAAAAAAAAGGAAATTTAGCAGACTTACATTATGCAGGAACAGTGAAACTAGTTGCCTGTATCAGCCTCGGTGAATTTTAAATAATGTAAAAAAAAAAAAAAATCTCAGGAACTATAGACCCATATAAAATTTCAAACGTGCTAAAGAGAGAAATTTTTTACATTACGAAATGTTTCATGCAAATTAATCATTATCCCGAAGAAGAGTTGTCTGTTACACGGGACAACGTATCTGTGCCGTCGGATCTCGGACGAAATCCCGTTAGCCGTTAGATTTAGACAAGTTGTGCGGGGTTTAAGCCCTAGCGTGCATAGGAGGAGTCATTGGGAAATCTAAGTCATCGGGGTTTTGTGAAGCTAGAAAATCGAGACCTTGTGGTCCTCGAAATCCCGAGAACGGATCCTAGTCGTTGATCTCGGCAGGACACGTGTCAGCGTTTGGGAGGCGTCGGGATTTTACCATCGGAGATTTGGGGAGTATAGAACTTATACATATTGAAATCGTGATACGCGATTTCCCGATCAGATCTGGACCGTCCATTGTGTAGGACGCGTGTCAGGAGATCCCGTAGAATCGGGGATCGAGAAATCAGGGTTTCCGGAAATAAGAGACTTATACATATTGAAATCGCGATACGCGATTTCCCGATCAGATCTGGACTGTCCATTGTGCAGGACGCGTGTCAGAGGATTTCGTAGAGTCGTGGATCGGGAAATCGGGGTTTTCGAAGATAAGGAAGCTGTGTCGCTGGGAATCGTGATCGACGATATCCCGACGGTGACATAAGCAAGGTGGGACCACAAGATTCAGAGTGAAGGACAGGTGTCCCTTATCTGGGAAGAGTCGGGAAACCCGTAGGAAAACCCCGAGAATCAATCAGGATCGTCCGTCTGCGAGGACAGGTGGCAAAGGATCGGGCGTCGTCGGAGTTTGTTCATCGGAGTTTTTGATGGTAAGGAAATTGTGCAACAGGAAATCGCGATCCACGATTTCCCGATGAGATCTGAGCCGTTCATTACGAGGACGCGTGTCAGGGGATCCCGAAGGAGTCGGGATTCGGCATTTTGGGTTTCCTGCATACAAAGGAATCACGACCGGAGAAGTCGCGAAATCCCGAAACGAGATGTGTCCCACAACCATGACATTTAAGTGGAGGACAGGTGTCACTCCATATCGGGGTTCAAAGCTAGGAAGGGTTTATGAACGAGTGCGTAAACCTTCGACATGTGATTTCCCGACGCGAGAACGGAGCAGTTCGATTGGAGGGACACGTGTTCCAGGATCTGAAGGAGTCGGGATTCGGCATTTCGGACTTTTGCATACAAAGGAATTGTTGCATTAGAAGTCGCGATTTTGCGATACCCGATAGAATGACACGAGGCAATGGTGACGTGGAGGAGAGAGAGAACTCACACGTGCATCAGGGATCGGCATTTTAGGATTCTCAGTGGCGAGAAAATCACGTCAGGAGAACTCGCGAACCCCGAAAGCCCGACGTAATTAACTTAACACTTAAACCTTCGTCAAAAGGGCATTAATTAATTAAAGCTTTGATCAAGGCTTAATCACATCGTGCATCGGGAAATCGGGGATTCTGTGGACGAGTGGTTCATGACAGTAAGAATCGCGAAACCCCAAATCCCGATGAGGATAAGACCGCAGTCACATGGGTGCAGGTCACATGGACCTCGGCATAGCCAAAACGGGGCGAACGCAAGGAATAGGCGCATCGGGTATCGGGATATCGGGAATTCCGTGGACACGGGATTCATGCAATGCAGTATTGCGATATTCGAAACTCTGATGTGGGATAAGGCCGTGGCCCTGGGATATAGTGGTCATATGGGCCGAAAGGGCTTAGCCGAAGGGCTAACGCACAGGGTACCGCATCGGTAAATCGATAGTCGGGAAACTACGAGGGCAGGGGTTCGTAACAACGAAAGTCGCGAAACCCGAAACCCGATAAGGACAAAACCGCGGTCACGAGGAAAGGTCACGTGGACCACGGGCTTAGCTTGGAGAGCTAAAGCGCTAGGAGCAAATTGGGGATCAGAGAATCGTGAGTCCTAAGGACTTGTGGGGCTCGACATTGAGAACCCCGAAACTCTGATGAAATATAGGGCTAGGGTCACATGAGACGCCGGTCATATGAGATGAGTGTCTAGCCCGAAGGGCTAGCACATAAAATGTCATATCGGGAAATTGAAGGAACAAGAATTCTCGACTTTGTGGAATATGAAACCCCGAAGCCCGATAACAGGATTCCTAAAGGGAATTTGGGTGCGGTCCTAGGGAAGAAAACACGAAGAAAGGGGAAGACCTGAGGGTCGGTTATTGACCAGTGACACCAGGGGAAATTCGCAGAGCCGCTCGGCTCAGTTGATGAAGATGAAAAATCATGTATACACATATAACAATATATATATACGCTTATAGCTATAAGTTTACACAGGCGAATGAATTTTGTTCGAAAGAAGAAATCACCATTTATTACCACCACGAAAGGAAGGTCTATGCAAATTCTTGATACGAATAACCCCGCGTTCTTCATGAAGGTACTGAAACTATGCACCACAGGCGGAATGAATCGTACCTCTTACTGTAGCTGAGGGCGAGCTCTGCAAAATGTATAGACAAGGGACTGGTTCCCAGAGATTCAGGGAGACTGGACTCCAGGTCCTGAATCTTATCAGGGGCCATATCAAAATACTCTGTTTCTGCAAGACGAACTGGTAAAGTGCTCTGAAATACGTTGTGAAGGTGAACCATGGTGGGAGAATTCTGAAAACCTCAGAGTAGAGCAGAGGTAGAGCTATGGTGAACAAAGACTGATGCGAGGAAAGACCCAACAAGGGAGAAAGTGGGACAGAGGAAAACGCGTGGAGCATTGAAAGGTTGACAGGTGTAGAAATTGGGATACGAGGGAGATTATGAAATCCAAACGAGCACGTGGAACCCATGCATGCCCGAACCCTTGTGAGGACGTTAATCATTTTATATATATAGTCAAAATGTTAAAATAATTTAAATTAAATTAAATAAATTAGTATAAATAATATGTATATATATATAAGGTCGAGATAATTTTCATTATTAATTTAAGCTAAATTAAATTAGTTTAATAATATTCTTTTTAAAATTAGTTAATTAATTAAGTGTAAGGTTAGGCTACCTTAAAGATATTTAATGATGATTAAGACTTAGACTGGTGGCGCAGGCACTAGGAAGTGACGAGTAAAGCACAAGGCTAATGTAGTCATAGAGCGAGGGAACCAATAATTTTTTTTGCAAGAACGAACAAACCAAGCTTAGATGCTTAAACCTGACCCAAACTGAGCCAATTCCCCTGATGGAGTAACGTCTATTTACAGACAAGTAAAGAAAACTTACGCCCAACCCCATTTCTAAGTTTAAGTAGCACCCATTTGAAACGTCCTTGAACTCACCC